>JAQFZX010002149.1:0-21387 GCA_034682405.1 Hydroisotoma schaefferi | reverse complement strand
TTTTTATTTTGGGCTATGTTAAAAACGGATGCGGCTAAATTAACGAGGGCGGCTGTAATGCGCGACTTTACGGTAACTAAATACTGAATGTAATGCGGTTCTGGTTCTAGTAACGATAATGCTGGTTGTTGATTATGGAGAATTTTTATTCTTTAACCGACCAAATCACTTGGAGACAGTCTCAGTGCCATTGCCACCATACCGAGTGACATTCACATTGCCAATGTCTTTCTTATCATGACTCTCTCTCTCTCTGCCAAAATATTTTGCACATGATGAAACCCTTTTTAGCAAAACAAAACTATTTATTGCAACTAATGCAAGCAATATGCGATGTGTAGGTTGTAGTAACAGTTAAGTAGTACTTGAGTTTGACTCATCCAGTCGCCACCACATCCATGGATTGACAATTAATTAGTGATTATAACGCGATGAAACCCAAGTAAATACTAGGCATTCTGTACATTCTTTGAACTGGGAATTCAGCAGTTTATTGCAAAATCGGGTCGTATGAGTTATGAAACTGTATCCATATTATACCTTCTACTTTCTACAGCATTGTGTAAGTAATTATCCACAAAACTATTATCGATACTTGTGCATCTTATTCCTTATCTAGAGATAATTCAGATATCCATAAAGTTAAGAAAGCAGCTAATGGAATTGTAGTTGCAACGAAAAAGAAAGTTTCCGTATAGTAAACGACGATATTTCAAATCTGCAAACTAATTAGGTTTCATAATATAAATTACTTTCAGTTTTCAACTGAAAAACGTACTTTTCATCTAATATGCTAAAAGTTAAAAAAAACTGTCTTAAATGTAAGGCTTTTCCGAACTGAGCGTATGCTTACATTGCTGCACAGACATAAGTATTACACATTAAAGTTATATTATAGGACCTTCTATAAAGTAAAAAGGACAGGATGACGCAACACCAAATGGTTATGGAACTCTTGGAAAGTACCCAATTAAGCTTACTATTAAAGCCTATATTACACCATGCAGAAGATTATAATCATTAATCAATCAAGAAACACAATTAAATTTGGAATTCACATCACTTTACCTTAATCATGATGGAAAATGGTCGAAAATAGATGCATCAAACTTTCTCCAACTCGAAACTCAATGTCTATCCCAAGAAATGTAAAGCCTTAAATAAATTGTGACCCCTGCCTGACCCTCTTATAGTTTCACTCAGCGTACTTGTCTACTTTCCAGTCTTTGTAAGTTATTTTTATCCAGTAAACTACTATATCCTTAACCTTTCATCTGTCTAAATCACTTCGTACCGAATACCCGGAGAAAGTAAACAAAAACATGGTGAATGGTACATAAGAAATCTTATGGGATAACCTTGTTTCTTTACTTTACTGTCTATCTTCATACTCCGGTCTAGTCTGGCATTCTCAGTTGGACTTTCATTTATATTTATTTAGGAACGCATATAAATACCCGTCGTCCCTCGATCCGATTTCCATTACATTACAACTTAGCGACCATGAACGAGCGTACGAATGACATAGCAAAGAAACCATCTTCACCAAAACTTTGATGGTACATAAATCTGTTCCCTTCACTTCGGAGTCTTTCCCTACTTTCTCGGGTTATTTAACCTCCCCGAAACCTAAGCAAAACTGGGTACAAACCGAACGATGAATCCCGGATTCGGTTCAATTCAATAATATTCCACCGTACTCTTCTATCCATCTACAACAATATAAGAAATACATGCCATGCAAAATGAACAGCATCCAATAATAAATACGTGTGCGTCAAAGCCAATGAGACGGAGAAAATAGCTTATTTATCCCTCGATCGAATAATTGCTTAACAACTTTCCTCGAATACTCGGCAATAACACCTTAATTGGCTGAAAGGTAATAAAATAATAGCTCTCCTGCTACAAAGTCAGATACAACCGGGTATCCAGGATGCAGAATAAGTCGGGTGAAATCATCATTTCTGTTAATTGAGTCTCGGATTAAAAGTAAATCGAGACAGGCTTATATGGCTTGGTGGAATTTGGAACACATCACAAGAAAAGCCTATGATTTCATGTTATGCTCTTCTAACCCACCCAGCATGTATGCATGAGTCATAACTTTGCATTAAGATTAAAAATCTAACTAAATTATCGCATTTCCTGTTTTAATTCCCCTACTGGGGCTTTATTACTTTGAAGGAAAACTTAGAAATTCTATTAACATGGACAAGATATGACTTTTAGCATGGAAAGGCAAGGGGGAAATAAACCGGAGGGGGTATTATTCCGAGGGAGGTATTAAAACGGGAAATACGGTACTTGTGAGGTTACTTCAGTTAAAGTTGTGTAAGGTTACATATAACGGGAAGACAAAAGCTACCTAAGAATACAAAGTACTTTATAAATATTTTGCTGATTCTAAATGATGACATGAAATCCTGACATGCTAAAAATCGCAAGTCCTACAATCCTACTTTTACCATTTCATATGATCGTCCTAAACCTTGAACTTTGCATGCATTCGGTTATTTTAGTAATTAATTCGGGTAGTTAACATTCAATCAGATTAAGATACGCTACACAATACACGCATATTACGTTGTAAGTATGTATGACTATATTGCATTCTGTGATTAAAATAATTGCTTTGTTCCAAATTTAAAGTTGTCTCTATGAAACTAATGTCTTTATCCACAACAGTACAGTAGTTTAAACTAACTTATTGTTTATTTTATTATGCACAAAATAAAATCTAAATGTACCAATAGAGAAGCCTACTCAAACCTTTTCACTTAAATTAAACAAAGCAAACAATAAAAGGGTTGGATGGAACCTCTATACCCTTTACCTTTCAGGTAAATACAGTTTACAAAATACTACAGACCTTGGTATAAATAAATTATTAAAAGATTACTGAAAAAGTTTCAGAAATTACTTTTTATCGATTAATTATCCAATGAAAATTTTTTCTATACCTACTACACCTACATAATAACCAAAGCTTCACCTTCAGACTTCAGTAGATAACTAAATATCATTAAAAACACAGAACATAATTCCCAATATTTTTAATACTAAGCTTAGCAAAGCCAAAGTTCCTAATCCTGCCTGATATGATTAAAGTTTATAAGCAGTAAAACTTCCAGAATTTGCAAGCATGATCTCCTCTCTCGGCATCTGTTTTCCCCTTTGCATGGTCTACTTCTACTTGAACTTGATCTGCATCTTAATTTATTGTATGCAAATTTTATTTTGCTACGTCAACTACCCAAACTATTATCCCTGCAGACTCCATTTCACGTAACATAAACTAATGTTGTAACTTAAGCTTAGTAATTACGGACAACTCCGGACATAATAAAACAACCATGATGAAGCCCAGAGAAAGATAATACTGGCCGGATTGTCTAGCCTATAAATCCCTGATGGCAAAATGCAACGAGGCATTGTTTTTCTTCTCTCTTCAACTCTTCAATTACTGCAAATGAAATCTTAAGCTAAAAAAAATGTTTAAAATGATTTTATATAGTGTCTTAATATTTGCTTAATAACAGAACCTGCTCAAGGCATAATTATAATCAATCAAAGTGTCTACTTTTTGGCATAATTCCAGCATAACATTTCCAAGACCAGACATAACACTGGCCCATGTTGATGTTACATGTTTATAAAGCTTTATTACACAGAATTCCACTTACTTTCTATCTATATTACTCGCAAGAGAAGTTGGACAACAAAAAATACACATGCAACCCTTTCCCATTCACATATCGTATTTCTGATGAGATTCGTTGAGCAACTATTTATTTATATTTATTGGAGGATGTAAACTTTAATGACCTCGTCAATCCGACCCTGACCTAGAGTGACGTATTGGTTTGCTGGCTCCAGTGTTTAAAACCGTTTTAATACAAACATTAACTACAGAGTTGTTAATTAAGGCCATTTGATTCAAGTTAAAAATACATACATGCTGTGTCAGTTGTCCTTATAGGAAACTTTCTTAACCGGTTTTTCTTAACCCATATGGCCATAATATAGCTCAAAATAGGATAAAAAGTACCTATTGTCCAACATTGGATCTTGGTCAAGTCTGTGGATCTGTGGAATACACGTTATGCATTATGTTTTATAACAAATAAGCAGCCTGAATAGTAGCTAAACTATTAGCTCTCTAGCCTACTTGGAAAGTGGTTTAGTGAAATGTAATGCCTTCTTATTCAATGATACTGGAAGACCTGTCCTTGTAAATTTACAGGTGAAAAATGTTGATAAAATGATCATGTATGATATGTTTAACTTCTTAAGTAACTGGACCTGCTTGACCACATTTTTGGCTGGACTTTTGCCCAATATCAAGCTCCATTGAAGCTAATTCACCACGCGTGATAGTACAGAAGTTAATTACTTTGTTAAATCCTCAAATCTAGCAGTGGCGAGCGTATCAAAAAAGTAGTGAAAAGTTTGCCAAGTATTAAAACGGTTTAGTAGTATTAAATACAGCAGTAAAGTAAAGGTATAATAAGGGCTTTAAAATGGCAAGTTCAAGACTTATGCAGAGACTTCATCAAATGCCTATGCAAACTTTTCAACGGGTCGGCATCCGACATTCTTCTTCAGGTTGGATTTTAAATGTTTAACTTTCATATTTTCGAAACTTGCTCATTCCATGATAAGCACAAAATACAAGGCTTATACCAATCACATATTGTAATGAATTACTCGATGCAAACTTCTGTAAATATTCCCTGAACATTTTGTATGATATTTTGCAGAAAAGCTACTGGGTTTCATCGGTTTAGGAAACATGGGGAACAATATGGCATTAAACCTAATTAAAAAAGGTCATAAACTAATCGTCTACGACATCCAGTCAGCAGCGACAAGTGCTTTCGAAAAACTTGGGGCAAAAGTTGCCCCCACTCCAGCCGAAGTTGCAGCTCAAGCAGATAGAATCATTACAATGTTACCTGCAAGCCCCCATGTTCGCAACGCTTATGCTGGAGCGAATGGAATTTTTCAGTGAGTTTTTCAAAAAACTTTACTATATTCCTTACAATATTTCAATCCAGGAATCTTTCTCCTATTTTAGAGGAGCAAAGCCCGGAACTCTACTCCTAGACAGTAGTACAATCGACCCAGATACTTCCAAAGATATGGCTGTTTTAGCCAAGGCTAAAGATGTTACTTATTTAGACTGCCCAGTCTCTGGGGGTAGGTTTTTACGGTTTTCGAAACAATTGATGATATAAAAAGAGGTTTTTAACTGAATTAAAGTATAATCTTCTAAAATGCTATGAAAGGTGTGGGTGCGGCTAAAGCAGGGACCCTAACGTTCATGGTTGGTGGACCTCAAAAAGAGTTCAAGGAGATTGAGCCCATCCTCCTGGCAATGGGGGCAAAGGTCGTCCACTGCGGTCAAGTTGGGACCGGTCAAGCTGCAAAAATCTGCAATAATATGCTCCTAGGGATAACCATGATTGGGACTGCGGAGACAATGAATCTAGGTATTAAAATGGGACTAGATCCCAAGCTTCTTGCAGGGATTCTTAATTCCAGTTCTGGACGGTTAGTTATAGACACTCTTATCCGTTAAATAAACTCCTAAATCCTCAAGCTTTATCATAAGTTTCGAAATAATTAAAACCATTTTGTAGATGTTGGTCCAGCGAGGTCTACAATCCTGTACCGGGAGTGGTAGAAAACACTCCAGCGTGCAATGATTACAAGGGAGGTTTTGGAACTGCGCTTATGACCAAGGATTTGGGTTTAGCTCAGAGCGCTGCGTCCGGCTCTAAAGCGCCTACGCCTCTTGGAGCGCTTTCCTATCAGATTTATCAGATTATGTGCTCTCAAGGATATCAAAGCAAAGATTTCTCATCCGTCTTCCAATTTCTTAAAGATAATGATAAAAATAAGTAAACCGTTCAGTTATAAAGTCCCTTCCATTTAACCCAGTTCATTTTCCTGCTTTCCAATCAAAAAGAATTTCCGAAATGTATTATTGGTAATCCAACTAAATGTTTTATTTTGGAATAAAACACTACTTTTTTAATATTTAATATTCCGGAACGCCATAACATTGTTTCTACTACGTAGTTATTCACTGCTACCATTCAATAGGTTTGTTTAGCTTGCAAGTAAAATACAAGCGTTCATAGTGTACCAAATCTGAGTAGGTAATGCATAGTACACTAGTAGTAGATCCCCAAGGAAGTATTTATTTCCAGTTTACAGTCATTTTACAAAACGACTAGGAATATAAGTTGCATGATTTTACATTATGCTTTAGTCCATGTTAAAATAATTAAATTAAGCCAGATTACAGAAGATAGATAAGTTATTTCCTGCCTGATCATTCATGAAATATTGTAAATTGTTATTTTAATTACATAAAACACAGGAGCTTTATCAATCAAATCACTAAGAATCCAATAAAAGTACGACACAAAGGAAAGTAATGTGGTTAGAGTTCTCCGTAAAACTTTTTGGATCCGGTTCTTAACAGATATTAAATGCTTATCATTTTCATTGCTGCAATCATAATTACATAATCATTCTCCAAATAAAACTGCACATCTCGTGATAACTATTGCACGGAGTTTTCCGTTAAATCCCTTACAGTATTTTTCATACCAACCAACAACCCAGAGAAGATATATTCCGCTCCAAGCAAGCTAATTTAACGCTACACACGATCTTTACTGGTTTCTAAATAACACGATCAATTCTTGTAAGTTAATTTGCTAATTGCTGCTGCAGCTGCATGTAGGGATTTCAGTAGCTGTAAGTAGATTAAAGGAATCAGTGAGTATCTCGTCTGGTGGATAAAGGTAAGTGACCATATATTTAGCGATAGTTAACTAACCGAACTTTTAGAATACACTTATTTGGTTATTTATGGCTAATACAGCTAACCAAATATTAACTACTCAATCAAGATTGAATACTGCTCTTTAAATTAGGATAGCCAACTCTAGTAGATTACGAGGTAGATAATTATTGGTGAGGTGCCTGTGTATACATTCTAAACAAATTAATAGCATTTATTCTTGCTCAAGGCACAAATAAATAACCTACTCGATTCACAAATAATAAATTAGGATTAAACGCAAAGTTTCAAATTAAAATATTACAGTAAGACAGCGCAGCTTTAGTATTTCTTACATCCACATTCTCTGACATCACTTCAGGAATACACCATGTTTAAATTAACTCACATCTTACTTGAAGCCATAGTTCAACTTCCAATTCCAATACTATTTAACTCAAAAGTGTTATACATTTTCGCATTCACCCTATAAGTGTTTCTACAAATGTACATTGCAAGGATTATAATTTACTTGCAATGAAAGGCACTATCGGTTACAATTTTAAACGTATGATTGAGATTTTAGGGAGAGCTTTAGTTCAGTCTGATTCGATTTCTAAAAGATTAATTAGCTTTCGCTGACTACTGGAGTTCCTATCTCTTTTGTGGCATTAATCATTGTGGTTTCTTCATTTCTTTCTTGATCGCGCTTCAGCTCAGGGAGATCATGAATAGAATCCCTATCCCCAGTTTTCAGTTCATTTAAAGCGTCACCTTCACTAACTTGTGTTTCATCGGCGTTATGAATACTTTCATCTTCTATTTTACTACTGTGTTCCTCGTCCCTTGTTGGATATAAGCCGTCACCATCGCCATTTCCACTAGCGGTTTCTGGCCCTTCAGCATTATCGCTCTCTGTGACAGCTGATTCCTGTTCCGTGGCATTGGTTTCATCTTCGTCGTCGCTTTTAGCATCATCTCGTTCACCTTCTGCTTCAGACTCAGGAAGAGTTACATTTGCACTTTCTTCACCTGCTCTATTTGATGTATCCATTTCTTCAATCAGCACAGTGTTTCTTGGCAAGGTATGTGCAGAAGGGCGTTGCTGTTTTGGTGGATTGAATTGCCGACAACAGGCACAACGATATCCTACAATAAGAATATATCAGCATAAGATACGCTACCTCTAGTTAAACTGTTAGCTAACAAATTAATTTACGAAAAAATGAAGAATACAACTTAAACTAACCAGTGAAAGGAAATTCTTCAGGAGTGGCCAAACCGTTATGAGTTGCACAATAGCGACAAATCAAGGCATATCGGTGTGCGGGTCCATCTCCCGTTAAGTAGTCTGCCAGCTTATCAAACAAACCCGTGGACCGATTATGTATAACCGGATTTACAGGTGGTAAAGGCATCATGTGTCTCATCGGTGTAAAACCAGTTGGTTCTGAAGACAAAGCTGGAAATGGCCCCCCTGTTGCAAAATATTAAACAGTCAAAACATAAATCGAAAATGAGACTACGAAAGTAGGATGAAAATAAAAGTACTAACTAAAGCCAGGGGTGCTGGACGGTCCAGGCATAATTGCAGGAGGAAGACGATACTGCGGTCTTAAAAACGGACCCCGTGGTCCGAATCCTGGACCTACAGGACCAAACCCTGGACCCGGGGTCATAACTCTTTGCGGAAAGCCAGACATCCCAGCATTAGCTTGAGTCCGACGACGCAGTCCCTCGAGAGTAGGTTCGAAACTCCTACCTCCGCTGATTCTTGATGATGTTGGCGTAGTTCTGCTAGCCATTGGGGATACCCTTTGCTGGTCTGCTAGGTACTTTGGGAGCAAGTGGCTCGGAGCAAACTTTTCTAGAATTTCTTTAGCAACTTTGAAAGTTTCTTTATCCATGACTTCTTCTAGTAATCTCTCCCTCTCCTTTTTAAACTCTTCGACCTTCTCTTTGTTGTTTATTATTTTTCTTTGAAACCACCAGTTAAGTATGTATTTGAGACTCCATATTCTGCCAAAGTAAAATACAGTATTTTAAATACCTTTATCCATCCTACTAAAAAGTATTCAATCCTTTTGTTTAATTCCTTACAATAAAGGGAACACAACGAAAGGTGCTAAATACAACAGGCGTTCTTTCCACGCTAAACCATAAGGTGAAAATAGGTAGGCTGCCAAAGCGCATATCATAAAAAATACTGATGAAAAAATCAACAGCTTCCCTATAATTCTTTTCTGCTTCACTTCCGTATCTATTTGAAATCGCTGAATTCCTTTCAGTTCCTGTCGAAACACAAAAAGCAAGTTACCTTATTAAAAAACCATACTTTCATAAATATTTCTTACAAAACAAAAATGAAAAAAATCCAGTACCTTGTCAATCTTCTCTAAAAGCTCTTTCGTGGACGGTTTCGTCTTCTGCAAAGTTATTAAATCACAAATAAATAAATCACAAAAACTACAAAGTTTAACGCACGCATCCTCGAATTAAATCCAAAGAAAAAACTACTTACGGAAAGTAATTCTTTTAATTATTAATTAACTTACCAGAAAGAAATGAAATAGTAGCCCGGTTAGATTAGTAATCCACGTTAGTTCCCAGTTAAAAATAAACCAAAAAAACCCAAGCAAAAAACCACGCGTTAGTAACTGAAGAAATAATCACATAATCCAAGCCCAAACCAAAGTTTTTTAAACGTTAATTAATTTTAATTTTAAAATCAACTTACCCGAAACTTGGAGAGTATGAAACCCATGATGGCAATTATTTAATTATTAGGCCCAACTCACTAAAAATAAACAAATCAAAAAAGGTCAGTCCAAAACACCCTAAAATATTTATAAAAATTACATAAAAACATTTACAAATTTTAGCAATTTCAAAAAATATAAAATACAAATAATTTACCCAAAAAAGTAAACGGAAACTGAAGGATTTCCAAGAACAAATCCAGCATTTTTTTTACACACACTTTGTTCAGTTTTTTGACACGATTACCCTTCCACCTTCCATAAATAAAGGATAAAGGGTCTTTTTTCTTCTTCCTTATGTTGACTTTTCGTCCGTCTTATTTCTCTGATTTTGACAGATAATTCCTTCTTCAATTTTGCTATCTTCTAAATTGTCAAAACTTCATGTAATTCCAAAAAACAAAGGCAAATTAGTAGATTCGCCGAAAATGGGAATCAAAATTTCGAAAAAAAAACTACTTTTCAACTTTTTTTTGGCAGCCGTTCTAATTTCTTGTACTAAAAGTGAATTTAAAGCATAAAAAAGCTGCCGCTTGGGATGCAAGTTAATCATGCCCCAATTTTTTTTTTTTTTATTCAATTTTTTAGAGAAAATGACAATGCCAGAGTCATGAAAACTTTATTTTTCATATTCGCATTTTGAATGTGACTTATTTTGACAAATAATTACGAAACACCGTATTTCCACTTTTAATTCCCCCTATAATAGATCCCCCCTAACTCGTGCAATCGATTGTTGTAAACGATAATTCCCCAGGGGAATTAAAACCGAGAATACGAAATGCAGAGTGTCTCATTTAATTTTTTGCAGTTCATCATCATAAACTTAAACTTACATTTATACCGACTAGCGTGACAGGATATCAAGGACTAGAGATATTATAGCTAAGTTAAGGTTATGTAGAAACTTTAATTCTTGAAAAGTCATAGTTTTTACTGTCACTATTTAAAGTACCTAGATAGTAATACTACTTACATGATCTCATACACAATTCCTGAAAACCGTACACCTCATAGACAAAGAATTAAATGGATCTTATTTTTCATAAATAAATTTAAGAATGGAAAGTACATTAACTGGGTCAAAATAATAAAAAATATATATCTAAGTCGTAAAAATCTCTTACATTTGCATTAGACTCGTTCTACTCATTTCAAAGTCTTTAGCTACGTATAAGTAAATTAAGTCATATTTCTTCAAGGCAAAAAATTCTGCTACAGATTCCTTACTGCCGGAGTTAAATCATTAAAGTAAGGATGAGCCATGGACTCTTCTGATGAAAGTCTATGGTTAGGATTACAAATTAACAAACGCTGAAGTAGATCTCTTCCTTTGCTATTCAGCTTTGGAACAACTTGGGACAAAGACGTTGTCGGATGGTACATTGGGAATGGTTTATAATCCGGAAGTTGGGAGTGGCCCGGCCAATTCTCCTCTGATGGAGTTCCAAGAAGCTTGAAAATTCTTTTTAATTGATCATCCACATCACTTCCTGGAAATAACGGGCGTCCGGAATTTGCTAATTCTGAAATGCAATTAATACACAGGTTTTTTTTACAGTTCCATTTAAAAGGCTACTCTTGGTCCTTACCAGCAAAAATGCATCCCGCAGACCACATATCTATTGATGTGTTGTATAACTTGGCTCCAAACAGGACGTCAGGAGGTCGGTACCACAAAGTCACAACCTCGGCGGAGTAACATTTAACAGGAATGCCAAAAGCTCGAGCGAGACCAAAATCAGCAAGTTTCAGCTCTCCATTCTACTTGAAAAAATTTATTGTTTTTACTTCAAGCAACTAATGACCACTAAAGTACCGTATATCCTGGAATAGTTACTCCTCTCAAATAGTGGCTCCTTTAATTACTATTAATCTCCCCATAAGCCCCCTGCAATTGTGTTGACCCCCAAAAAACTGGATAATTAATTAGCAGCCGGGGCCACTATTCGAGGATATACGATAATCTATTCTGTAGCCAACTAAAGCCTGTACCTTATTAATCAATAAATTCTGCGGCTTCAAATCCCTATGCAAGACATTATGCCCATGGCAAAATGCCAGTCCTCTCAACAATTGAAACATGAAGGATTTCACCACATCCAGATCAATATCTCCACTGAGAGAGTCAAAGTACTTTTTCAAGTCTTGATCACAATGCTCAAAAACTAAAGTAAGCTTCTTGTCAGAATGAAGGACGTCGTACAATCGAACAATATTCTTGTGCTTTAGCTCTTTAAGAAGACAAATCTCTCGCAAAGCGGACGAAGGAACCCCCTGAGTAAAACAACAACAAATATATAACCGTATTTACATTTCAAAACAAAAGAGGATATATCAAAGTTTACAAGTTATTTAACTAACCTCATCTTCGTCATCAAGCCGAACTCGCTTTAAAGCAACGATTTCCATCGTCTCTCTGTTCTTTGCTTTGAATACTGTCCCGTACGTCCCTGTAAAAGAGTAGATTAAATACAATTAATTTGATACATACTTTTAAGGATTCTTTACCACTCCGTCTGAAATCGCGTGTGCTTTCTGACCTGACTTGACCTATGACCTGGATAACAATGACCAACATGCCGAGCTAATAAAGCCACCCCCCCCCCCCCATATATATTACCGTAATTCCCTGTATATAGGCCGCGGTTAATGATGTTTTGAAGCATATTTAACATGGGAGAGATACCCCTTAATAACATTGGAAGGATAGCATGCGGCTTAATTAATGTGAGCGGCAGCGGTTTATATCCAGGGAATAACGGTAATAGCAAAACAAACCACGAACAAACAACAAAATCCTCACCCTCTCCAATCTTTTCAAGTTTTTCATACTTCTGCATCCTAATTCTTTCCTTTCTTCAAAAGACCTCCTATCCCGTTCCTTTAATGACTAGAAACCTTAAAAAAAGAGGTTAAAAGTACCAAAAACCCTTTAAAAATCCATAAAAACCCTTAAAACCGCAGTTAAAACCTGAAACAAGTTTTTATTTTGAAAGTCTTCAAAAGTTGTTTTGATTTTTACACTTTCAGTATTGAAGTTCCCACCTCAAAACCGTAAACAAGATAGGCTCTCTGCCCCAACAACAGCTTGTGGCATTTTTCAAGATCCAGTAGAAAAAGTTGACACCGCCTTGCACTTTTATTTTAGAAATATTTTAACAAAAAAAAGGTCAATTTTTGAACTTTGACCGGACGACCCACTTCCACAGTTTTGAAAGAGTTTCTTTACAAACGTTTGGGGGTGAAATCACCGAATTCGGGGTTGAATTTCATCCCTTTTTAATGGCTCAACGGTTTCCGCCCGGCGGGCCCACTCCCGGGCCGGGGGCAGGGGGACTTCAGCAAAGTCCAGGACCACAACGGTTCCCTGGTCCTCCCCCAGGAGGTCCGCAGATGAGACCCTTTCCTGCACCGGGAATGCCGGGATACGGGGTAAGAAACTGAAGGAAAAGGTGGTGAAATATGGGAATGGGAATTAAATGGGGGTATTTTTTTTATATTTCAGCCCGGACCTGGCCAAGGGTATCAAGGGGGTTCCCGTCCAATGATGATGCCTCCAAGGACCCCGCAGTCGGCTGGACAGTACGGGGGTATGCAGAGGCCTATGACGCCCCAACCTGGGAGCAAGCGACAGCCCCCTGTTGACCCTCGAGCTCAGCAGAAACCGTAATTTATAGCTCAAAAGTTTAATATTTAAAAGAATATTGGGATTTTTATGACTAATATTCCTTGTTTGTTTAGGGAGCAGCCTCCAAAGAAGAAGAAGAAGCAGGCGGATAAGATCCTTCCACAGAAAGTACGAGATTTGGTCCCAGAGTCGCAGGCTTACATGGATTTGCTGGCGTTTGAAAGGAAGCTGGACGCCACAATTATGAGGAAGAGGCTCGACATCCAGGAAGCGTTGAAGCGTCCTATGAAACAGAAGCGGAAGCTGAGGATTTTTATTTCCAATACTTTTTACCCTCCAAAGGAACCTACAGAAACGGAAGAAGGGGCTGTGGCATCTTGGGAATTGAGGGTTGAAGGGAGATTGCTTGAGGATAACAAGAATGATCCTAATAAGGTTGTTACTTGGATGATGTATTTTTATTGGTCCTGTTTTTGCATGTATGTATTACGTACTAATTTATTGTGAATATTTCTAGGTGAAAAGGAAGTTTTCATCTTTCTTTAAAAGTTTAGTAATTGAACTGGATAAAGACTTGTATGGACCGGATAACCATTTAGTAGAATGGCATAGAACTCCCACTACACAGGAAACGGATGGATTTCAGGTGAATTTTAAGGGATAGTCTCAATTTATGAAGGCCAGGTTTTGCTTGAATGTTATATTGGTTGTTTTCTACTGAACAGGTGAAAAGGCCAGGAGATAAGAACGTGCGTTGCACAATTTTGCTTTTGTTGGACTACCAACCGTTACAATTTAAATTGGATCCTAGACTGGCGAGATTATTGGGAGTTCATACACAAACTCGACCAGTGATTATTGCTGCTTTGTGGCAGTACATTAAAACTCATCGTTTGCAGGTTGGTGGCCAGTAAAAAGCACAATCTAAATAAATATATTGGATGCGTCGCGTGTGTATTTACTGATTTAAACCTTTACGCATCTTTCTTTGATTTGAAGGACGCTCATGAACGGGAGTTTATTAATTGTGACAAATATCTGGAACAAATATTTGGGATTCCGAGAATGAAATTCGCCGAAATTCCTGGGCGTTTAAATCCCCTGCTACATCCTCCCGATCCAATTGTTATCAATCACGTTATCAGGTAAACTATAAATACAGATTCTTGTTTTTTCATACAGATTTAAAACTAAAATGTGCTTGTAGTGTGGAGGGAGCAGAGCAAAAGAAGACGGCTTGCTATGACATCGAAGTTGAAGTTGACGACACTTTAAAAAGCCAGATGAATAACTTTCTTCTGTCCACTGCAAGTCAGCAAGAAATCCAGGCAAGAATTTCAAACTAACAAATACTTAACGTTTTCCTAGAAATATCAAATATCCATCCATTATCCCATGATAATCCTGAATAATTTACTTATAGAGTTTGGACGGCAAGATTCATGAAACAGTTGAAACAATAAACCAACTGAAGACTAACAGGGAATTCTTCTTAAGTTTTGCAAAAGATCCACAACAGTTTATAACAAGATGGTTATCTTCACAGACAAGAGATCTGAAGGTGGGATTATTTACTAATTAAGGTCACTCAAATTTTGTTTCATGGAATAACGACCGACCGTTTTTTTTATTGCCTTTAGACCATGACAGACGTAGTAGGGAATCCTGAAGAGGAAAGGCGAGCTGAATTTTATTGGCAGCCCTGGATTCAAGAAGCTGTTTGCCGTTACTTCTATTCAAAACTGCAGCAAAAACGAGCCGAGCTTGAACAAGCTCTTGGAATCCGTAGTTCTTAATTAAATGGTACCGTTAAGCATTTCCTTAAGTACCAGGAACGTTTCCTGTTGTATATAAAACATCATCACAAGAGAGATGTTTTAATTTATTCTAGGGGTTTTTTATGTAGCATTGATTAATAAATAAACCTATGTACATATATAATGTTATTAAATTGTTTATTAAAACCTCAAACTCATCAGAGAATATAAAAGTCCCACGCAACCTATTCTACACGCATATTTCCAGTAATCTTAATCGTAAGCATTCGTTTTAGTCACTTTTAAAACATGCAGTGCATTGCATTAGAGAGTTCCACACAAATTTTAAACCACAAAATGACGGTACAGGGTGATCAAAGTTAACTTAATTAAAAACTATTAGCTAGACTTAACGCAAAAGAAATGCTATACTTAAAAAAGACATAAAGTCATGAACATCAATTGGTATTGGCAGTACAAGAAACACGAGAGACGATAATAACTTTAACTTTCAACTACTTAAACACTAAGCTGGTTGAAGTCCAGTTAGTCCAGGAATTCTACCTTTCCGTGAGCTAAGTAGAGCCTTTATTTCGTCAGCTAATTTCTCTTTGTATGGATTCCTCTGGTTCTCATCTACCAATCTTATCAAGTTGAATCTGAGATCTAGTAGGTCCACCACGGTAAACTTCATAGAGTAACTCACAGTTTCCTCTAGAAATTCATCCATGATTTTCTTGTATTTTTTTTCCCGTTGTTCGCCTAAATTACAGAAATAAAAGCAATATCGCTATTATTAATTTACCAAATTAAGTAATCGTTAGGAGCAATTTATACTTTACTCACATGAAGAAAATTCCCCATTCTGACTTGCTTTAGGGACAGATTCAGAAGGGTTTGATGATGAAGTGCACGGTACTGGTACGAACAAGGAATCGAACGAATTTTCAAAATGTTCCAACAGAACATCTTCTTCCTCCTCGTCTCCATAAGCAGGATAGAGTCCTTCGTCATCCATTTCAACATCTTCGCTTAACGTTTCCTGAGAAGCACTCGACACAACTTGTTGTTGGCTGGACTTTCGCACTGGTTTCTTAACATTTCCTTTTGACCAGGCAGTTTTCCTTCGTCGATGTTTCACACCGGAACTTGGTCGACGAACGGTAGACTGACTAGAAAGAGGAGTCCGTTCTGTTGTAACTGGGCCACTTGATTTGGATTGCTTTGAAACAGCACTTGCTTTTGCACTGATTGTTTCCTGGGGAGTTAGATTGGAAGGAGACTTCTCTTGGTCTGTTGGATTTTGAGGATTCTGTAGTGCCTCTTGTCGTGCTAGTCGTTTCTTAACTATGTCTTTGCACTGCTCTTCATAATCCGAGTCCATTTCTTTGTCTATTAGCGTGTTAGCAAAATCAATCAGTTCGTATGCTCGCTTACGTAGGCCCTATTAAAAGAAGTTACCGGGTTAAAGCATTTGTATACCTATGTGGATACATCATCACAGATATCAGCACAGAGTGTAGAAAGGTTACCTTGTCGTAATCGGATTTGTTGGGATTGTAATTCAAACAATTCTCCGAAATCAACCTAATATCTCCCAAAAACTGTCCTGCACTTAAATATCCACCCATATTCAACTTGTACATCATCGTTTCGAAATCCATGGGATGAGAAATTACTTCTAAATAATCAGGAGCTTCTTCAAGATCTACAGGCTGAGTAAATTCGTTGAACCTATGGAGAAAAAGATAGAAACAATTAGACCTTACAAGGATGCATAAAACTATAAAATAATGAAGATAGATTACTTTCTGTTTCTGGCTAATTTGCTAAGAATCTCTCGAAGGAAAATTCTTAGTTCGCGGAAGACGGATTCTTCCCGTTTCTCGATTTCCTTTAGTTGTTCCTCTGAAAGAACTTTTACTTCAGACTCTACAGGAGCTAGTGGAAGATCTTCCAGGATCCCTAATAAATTACTTACTGTTAGAAAGCTAGATAAACAGACAACGCATTACAAATAATCAAACCGAACTATTACACTTACGGAGATCTTCAGTTGCAATTTTAACTTTCGTTGCTTCCTCAAACACTGGTTGTAAGAAGGCTCGTCTAGCTTTAAGCGAGGGAGAGCGAAGGTGAAGAAATGAGTCAGCGAATTCTTCAAGCAAAGAATCATTCTCATCAACCCTGGATTCTCCTTCGATAGTGGCCAAAATCAGTATCGGTTTTCTCACACTTTGAGTCATCATACGAATCAAAACTTCCTTAGCAGATTCACTTATTGACATTGCTAATCGATCTATACTTGGAATATACAGGACACACGCTGCTGTCTGTCTTCCTACTTCCGCACAGATCTTCAGAAAGTATAAATACATAATTATACTAAAATAGCTTGATACAAATTCTTTGATGACTTTAAATGTTTTACTGCAGTACACTTACCTGAGTTATTGCAGACTCCACGGACATGGCATCCATATGCAGGGTTTCCGGACTCACCACATGCACTGGTAAAGTTTCCATTAAGTGAAGAACGGCTGGGATGAGGAATTCATTGACAAGACTTCCGGTTTTAGTACATAAAACAAGTCGTTTTCTGCTTGTTTCAGTTACTGGTATAGAGTTCCATGGGAAGACTTGTTGTAATATTGCTGCAACTTTAGTTAGTTGATCTTCAAGAAGAGGTTGAATAAACAAGGGTAAGGGTTGAGCAGGAGAATATTTGCTAAAGATTGAACGATTCGTTGACGGAGACACAGTTTTAAGAGCAAATTCCCAGTCTTCTCTTTCACACTGGTAAAAATATTAAAACAAAATTAAATTAGTAAATGACAGCAGCTCAGTTTCAAGAACAGATTGCTTGCTGCTTACCTTAATGGAGTCGTAGTTGAGTAAATATTTTTTATTGGACGCATAAATCTGAGGATATATTCGTCTTAAAGAATTCATGGAGGATGACCAACAGAGCAACTTCAGATCTGCACCACTAAATCCAATAGACCGATCAGCCAGTTCATCTATTATGTTTACGGGAACTTCATCTTCCCATTGGGAGAGATGGACCTTGAGTATGTCTTTACGTCCCTGGAAGTTTGTAATTTATGTCAATAAACAGTTCTAGACGTACGAATTATTATAACGATGTTGATGTATATTATTAGTGACTACGTACATCTCGAGTGGGGAGAAATATTGGAAGTTCACAGTCAAATCGTCCAGGCCTACGTAAAGCCGGATCAACAAAATCTAACCGATTTGTACTCCCAATAACGATGACTTGACCGCGATCCTGCAGTCCATCCAATTCAGCCAGTAAAGTAGAAACGATGGAGTTATGTACTTGATCCTGACGAACGAACAATAATGATCCACAATGTATTATTTCGATTTCGTACAAAGATAAGACTGATGAACTATGTATGTATAAGTTACCGATTTTGACGATCTGACTGGAGCTAGCCCATCTATTTCATCAAAGAATATTATGCTTGGTTGATGCAGAGCAGCTTGCTGAAACAGCACTCTCAACTGACGCTCGGACTCGCCAATCCATCTAGGAATGATGATATTTATATTAGGAAAATGTAAGACGGACATCCAGACGTAAATGGTTAACCTAATAATTGTGTATACTTACTTATTGAGCAGATCAGCTCCTTTTCTGAGAAAGAATGAAATTTTTTTGCCGTTAATATTGCTGCATTCGTTGGCTAAGGCTCTTGCAAGGAGGGTTTTGCCCGTACCTGAATTTTTTGAAAAGTAAGTCAGTTTAGCATTTGACTATTTCAACTTTTAGCTTAAAACTTAGAAAAGGTTATAAGGAACACTATCAATAAATTTTGCTAACCTGGCGGTCCATGCAACAAAATTCCTCTAGGGGGTTTCATCTTTTTCTTGGCATAAAACTCGGTATACATAAGCGGAAAAAGTACGATTTCCTTGAGCTTCCCGATGAATTGATTTAATCCACCGACAGAATCAAATGTAATACTCGGGTCCACAGCAATAGGTTGAGCTTCCATCAACATCATTCTTTCTCGCTAAAACAGGAAATATTATAAACTCTAGTTTAGCTTAATAAAGTCGGTTTAAAATCCCATGATATAGAAATTCACCTTCGAACATTCTTTTTGAGACATGTGAAAGGCAAGTCCATCAGGACCAGCTACTCGTTGCTTTGGTTTCTTCCTTGGCGAATCCTTTCGGTCAGAATTCGACGATGAACTAGAAGATGACGACGAAGACCTTTTTCGTCGTCGCTTAAATCTTTTCCTTTTCATGACAAAAACTTCCAAGTTTTTGGGTTTCGAAGATGCGTCATAAGTGTCCGATTTGCTTAAATAGTTAATTGTTTTACGCTCCCGAAGTCGTCTTGAGACTGGCTCTTCATCTTTTGGCTTTTCGTGAGAACGATCTCGAACTCTTCGACTAGTTCCTGCAGTTGGCACGCTTTTAGTGAAGCTAGTTCTCCGCTTTTTAACTCTAGAGTACATGTCCTACAACCATGCAGTAAATATTGTCAGTAAATAATAAATCCCAAACGTTACTTAGCATTATTTCAAAAGCAACTTACTTCACTTTCATTAACTTCTTTCTTTCTTTGACCCATCTCAATCTTTGGAGTTCTTCGTCGTTGTTCACTCTCCTGTCTATCATAATCGCTCTCCATATACGTCCAGGGAGGCCAAGACTCGCTGTAAGCCCCATATCGCGTCTTCCTAGATCGGCTTGATCGACGCACATTCTGGCTTACAACTTTGGAACAGAAAATTAGTATTTCAAATATGAATCTCCTCTCAACTACGACAGACAACATATTGTACAACAGTAAGTTAATACATACCACGGAACTGAGACCTCGTGAGACTGAAATTATTATCTGAAGAAGATTCCTCCTCTGAAGACTCATTGCTAACAACGTCTTCTTCATACTCTTCATCACTACCATTACCATTACTGTTTTCCCCAGCGTCATGCCCATTCACCGCCGGCCCTTCAGCCCCATTTTCTCGTTCCTACACACAAACATATCAACATTAATTAATATTCCGTTTAAACCCGACAATTTTTAAAACTAAAGAAAATTACCTGTTCTTGAAGTTGAGCTTCAATCTTAATCTGCTCCCCCAAGGACCCTCGAGTGCTCCTTCGAGTAACTCTCTCACATCCACTTGACTTTGGGGAATCCTCCTGATATTCCCCACCGTCTTCGTCACCTCCATTCCTTGCATCAAGTTGACTTCCATTACGATTTTTACTGCCTCCAATATCTCGATGTCTTGAACTCCGGATTGGATGATAAGCCCCGGTTCTTCCTCTACCCCCTTTATCCATACTTTCAACATCATATTCTGATGATTTGTCCGAACCACTCCTTTCCGTTCCATTTTCTTTACCTCTCAAAGACCGCACGTTTACCATCTTGACCTGGATTTATTAATTACTCTCCTCCTCGCACATGAATTAAATGTAGCCGTCCAGAGGCAGAGTGCAAGACGCGAGCGAGATCTTCCAAACTTTCCACGCGATCAAGGTTCCTTCCTCCTGTTATTGGATTTACAAATTATCTCAATTTAATTACACAAATCTCACTAAAATACAGATACATATTTTACAAACTTTTTAAGGTACAAAGTAAGTAATAATTAAATTATAATGACGAGTTAAAAATTACAAAAATTACAAAAAAAACAGTAAAAATTATATTCATCAGAAAATAGGTTAGAACTAGAAGTTAAAACTGCTATTTGATTTAGATATGAAAATACTACAAATTAAATCCCCCAAGGTCTACGCTTGTCAATGTCAATTTACTTGACATTTACTCCTAGCATTTTGCCTTGACTCGTAATTTAAATTCCACAAAAACATACATTTTTTATTTAACTGGCGAATGCCTAAAATACAAAAATAACACAGAAAGTAGAGAAATTCATCATAAAATCCATCAAATCCGTGATAGGATCGATAGTGACATTGACATTGGTGAGTTGGGAAAAAAGGGGATTAATTTCTGAATAAAAAAGTCAACTTACACCTCGAAAATCCGGTCCAAAGGAGCCCTTGTTTGTACTTTAACCTCTCCGGATGGATTTTGACCTTTTTTTCATCCAAATTTCCAAAGTTTTTATCCCAAATCAGCTAAAAAAAGGTGTTATTTGCTGATGATAAAAAAATGTTTGAGGGAGAGAGAGGGAGGAAGAGGCGGGTTGTGAGGAGAGGACAAGAAATTGATCAAGACAACAAAGATACACCCTTCCCGCTTTACATCCACATACAACACTATACTACTTTTTTTTTTTATTATATACACAGCTTTGCAAAGGACTTTTTACTCCTTTTTTACTTATTTTTCATGCAGTTTTAGGACTTTTCATGCATTTTTAGGACTTTTCATGCAGTTTTAGGACTTTTCACCCTGTTTTAGGACTTTTCACG
>JAQFZX010002148.1:0-21389 GCA_034682405.1 Hydroisotoma schaefferi | reverse complement strand
GAGAATTCCAATTAAAAACTTAAAAGCTAATTACCCACAGGGAAATGTAGGAATTTAAATTAAGGGAATTAACTCTGCCTTTGAGGACAGTTCTTCAAGGGGATTTCTAACCGAAGCAGTAGTAGTATGAGTAGAAATTAAATATCTACTCTTATCATCAAGGATAACACTAGCTGTGTGGGATGGTTTCATTGGAGCATATTTAATACTACTAACTGTAAATAAGTAAAGATAAGCCGTGACCCTTGCCTTCATGCACGAATGGCTAGTAAAAACATGCAAATAAATAGTTATTTAATCCCTAGCTGTCTGTGGCTGGTTCAAAAAGCTGAAGGAATTGCTAATATTTGGCAACTGTTTGGAAATGAGCTTTTATTCCTGGGAAGGATATTTTTATTATTCTTAATTTCACACCTCTTCTGGTCCTCGTAAAATAATTTTGGTTATTTAATATTTGGTAAGGCTAAAACCCTATTTCCTTTAAGCCAATAATAAAAAGGTTTAATGGTCGGCGGAAGGATTGCTTAGTCCGTCCGTGTGAGAATTTAAAACGAAATCCCTTTTTTGTCAGGTTATTGACAATGCGTAAAAATCCGAGGTTATTTCTACGTTAAATATTTCCTCTTCTAGCCGATGAAGTGTTACTTGTATAATTTTGTATAACGCGAGTTAGAAGTTAAGGGAGAGAGGGTGTAGCGTAGCAGCAGCGGTCTTTGGAGTTGGAATTTAATGGGACATAACACACCGGGAATCTCCGCTTTGGTCATGACTTACTAAATAATACTAATCTTATTATAAGAATCATAAGCAATAGCAACGTTTCATGGGTAGTTGTCCAACATCTTGGTTGAATAACATGGTGGAGAGATGTGGGAGATGAGAAGCGAGATTTATGGAAAAATCATGCGGAGGTTGGAGGATATTTTGTAAAGAATGGACAGGTTTTGCTTATTGGTTTGGTATTATCTTTTTTAATTAAATGGCTGGATAAAGGAGAAAAAAATAGCGTAAAAGAGGTAGGGTTGAACTACCGTATTTCCTGTTTTAATTCCCCTGGGGCTTTATTACTTGGAAGGAAAAATTAGAAATTCTATTTACATGGAGAAGATAGGACTTATAACATGTATAGGTAGGGGGTAATTAAACCGGAGGGGGAATTAAAACGGGAAATACGGTATATGCTACTACTACGTCCTGCTACAATATTTGTAGCCAGGGAATTGGGGTTGTAAAGGGACGTTTAAAAGGTTTTAATTAGCTAAGAAGTCAGAAGTAGGTTGAGGGGAAGGAAAAACAGAGATAGCAATCAAGTTGGACGCTGCAGATTTATTAATTAATAAATATTTACAAAGTTTGATAAGCTTTTAGCTATAAAAACTAAGTTTGGGTAGAAGTAAGTATTTGCATATGATTCTTATGATTACTTAAATTGAGGGAATTAATTATCACCCAAAGCACGCTTTTATAAAAAACCCTTTTATAATTAAAGGTAGGATGAAGGATTTCCCAGTTTTTAAATGGCCTTTTGTATTTAAAGTAATAATTAAAATTTAAACCTCACACAAAACCTGATTTGCATATTATGTATTATTGCGTGTGACGATTGTTACCACCGTGGAAGCCTAGCTGACGGGATTTTTAGGATCCCTCCCACCTACGATACGAGATATATTTTCTAGTAGTTTGTTAAATTTTTATGGTCGATTATCGTTTTTTTATATTTGTGATCTGAAAAAAACCCTGAGTTTTGTCGTTCTAAAACGGCAGTATCCTTGTAAAAAGGTTGCAAAGTGTTGAAGCTACAAATCGAAACGTCGTTGTTAATTTTTAAGAAAAAACTGTTGAATAAGTTTGCAAAGTGGAATTTCCATTTGCTATATTTATTGCCATTTATGGTTGTAGTAAGATGAATGGGAATTCACAAACGTTGCATAACATTTAGATAGAAGAAATATATAAATGGGAGAAACGAAGTATGAAGTATTCCTTCTACTACAGCATTTTTTGTGGAGTGTACAAGAAGGTGATTTAGACAAAATGACAGAAAAGTAAGAATGCTATTCCATATTTGGGGATAATTTATTGGCCCACTTAACCACCCGATTAAGCTGTTCAAGTTTAAAGCCCCGTTAGCTACAACCTTTGGTATAAATTGTAAGTTAAAGTCACAGGAGTATGAAATACCAATGAATGTCATTACGTTGCCAAAAATGTAGGGGAGGATACTTAAAAAAAACACAAATCTTTCTTAAAAACCTTACAGACCATCACATTTTGTCCATTCTTGAGTGATTTATGAATGAAACTTGAATACTTGAAACTGGCTGTCCCCTTTGGGTTTCGCATCTGTGATTTTTATCACACTGAGAAACTGGCTGTCCCCTTTGGGTTTCGGATCTGTGATTTTTATCACACTGGGAAACTGGCTGTCCCCTTTGGGTTTCGGATCTGTGATTTTTATCACACTGGGAAACTGGCTGTCCCCTTTGGGTTTCGGATCTGTGATTTTTATCACATTAGGATTTATTTAGGGGAGTTGTGGGATTTGGGTGAGTTGATCTCAATATTTGTGACAAGGGATTTATTCAGAGTAGGCTAAGGAATAAATCTGCTATACATTTTGAAGTAAATCCCTTAAATCACGGTGTGCTGGGATTTACGAAACCCTGCATACCGTATTTCCCGAAATAATGCCCCTAGGGAATTATTAATTCAAAGGAAAACTTGTAAGTTCTATTAACCTGTGTAAGATAGGGCCTATTACACAGGGGGAGGGTAATTATTTCTGGGGGCATTATTAAGGAAATTCGGTATTTGAAAATGAAATGTAAGGGGTACTTACTTGGTAGTGTGGACTCCACTGATACTATCCTGCCTGGCCAACGGACTAAACTTCCCCTTTTGTGAAGTAGCCAAAAAGAGGGTGTGGCCCTTGGTATCAAAACACCTCAAGTAGCGCTGAACCTTACTCTTCCCCGTCGGCACACTAACTTCCCCCACAAGCACTAGAATCTCTCCCGACTGGACTACCCGGGTTTTATCCGATATTCTATACTGTGCAACAAGATTCCCTTCCTCCTTGTGAACATTATTATTGGCAGAGATGGATTTGGCATCCGGTTTGTAAGCCTTTATAGCCTCTCGGACAAGGCAAGAGTCGGGAAAGCGTCTGGCTAAAGCGTCCACGGAATCTATGCAGGGTACGGCCTTCCCGTCCTCATTCAGGATTTCAAAGTGGCCGTCAAAATCCTGCGGGATGACAAGCGTAGGTCCGTAAGGTACTACTCTCTGACGAGCGTTTTTGAACTTGACACATTGAGCGACGACGCTGAGCTGTCTCCCTGCCGAGACTAGGAGGACATGGGAGATTAGGGAAGGGTTTGAGAAGGAGGGTTGACCAAGGCCGACATATTGACCTCGACTGACCTTGGCCAGGAGGGGGAACCCTGGGGTGGAGGATTTGGCTATTTCCCCAAGGTAAGAACCTTCTTCGGACCAGCGGCATTGGGATAGCACCTCCGCCACGTCTGTTCGACTACCCATTTCCTCCAACACTGATTAGCAGATTCCGTGTGTCTAGTTGGTAATACTACTTACTAGTCGTAGATCTCAGGTATTTCTACTACCTGTCCGTACTTTATGTAGAAAAAGTTACATTTTTTCCAATGGGGATGATGATGATGCAACAGATCTGTATGCGGAATTGGCCAGTTTACTTCTGTAGTTTGAGTCCAAGTAAGAAATGCTGGATAGAGTTGTTGTTGATCTCTATTTGGAGATTATTAGTTGATGGATGATCAAGGGTTGGGCTCTAACTTATCTAATGATGTTAAAATAAAGGGTCGTAATAGTATTGCTCATCTTCATCAAACTTAAACTCACTCCCTAATTATATTATGCAAACGTACAGAAGACCACAAGTCTTTGAACTCTACGACATTGCGTCCACTTTATTAAAGATCACAGACAGACGTTTATTTAGTATGATAGTGTAGGTAGGAGGTTGTAGTCAATAGGATTAGTCCCAACTTTGAGGGAGGAAACGTCATTTCATCATCCTCATTTATTTATTTAAAAGAACAAGGGTTCATTTGGCACTGAATCGTTTGACTGACTTGAAGTTGAAGTCATCCTTTTTTATTTTTAGATGATAGTACAGCTCCGGGATGATGATGATGATGATGTTAGTGCTGTTGTCTCATCTGCAAAATGGAGGATATAATAATTACAAAAATCAATTAGGAATTACAAGAGGTATAAAGGTGTAGTGATTATTTTTACTGAATGCTAGAAACCATTCTGAATTATTGAAAGGAAAAGTGATTAGTGGTTATGATCTTAATGACTTTCATTTATCAATTCTAGTGGTAGCCTTGAGGGAGGATATTGATGGATTTATGGGAATCACCTTTTTAATATATATTTTGTGTAAATTAATGACAGTAATTTTAATTACTTTTTGAACCCAACGTGTAATATTTCTTGAAGCGTATTGATTGAGGACATGCTAACTTTTATTAATATTTAAGGCCAGCTACAAGGGATCATAAATCAAAGGGATGGATTGAGTAAAATTAAAAATTGGATGGGGAGGTAGGTATAATGCCAAACTTAAGTAATTTATAGACTCAATGAAGTTGTAACTCTATTTACTTTACGAAATGTAATACGTAGGATAATTTAGCATTATCATGTCCATTAGTTTAGAACATTTAGGGTAAGTAACGTAGGTCCCAAAGTTAATGACTTTGATTAAGGGAGTTTTACTATCCCTAATATACTGTGGGTAATATTTCAGAGGATTGTAAATTGTAGATGATGTGGTCATTGCATTGGGGCTGTTAGGTTGTGGGTTAGGTTATGTTTATGTTATCCTTCCTCCATGTACTTATGGCTCATTATCAACATCATTAAAGGGATAATTAGCAGGTTGAAATTAAACATTAGCATTTTTTTTAGCTTGACATGTGTCTGAGGAATTAAATCTTCTTTGGATTAGAACATCCCAATTTTAAAAGTAGATTTGAATGTATATTTTACGTTAAAAACTATCCAGAACTTTGGCTTAAACTTGTGCAATTATTTTAACCAAAAATCTGGGACGGAAACTCTCAAGTAGAGATTGCCAAAATATTTAAGAGCCACCCTGTACTCAATACTTTATACTTTCTTTGGTTAAGAATACTAAGAATGCCTTGAAGTATTGGGGTTTCTTTCGCCTTAATTTTATTATAATTATCTATCAAGAACGGAGCTAATTGACCAAACTAATTCATAATCCCTAACAATCTGCTTGAAACCACAAAGCAAAGAAGTGTCATTTAATTTCAGAGTAATAAATGATTCCATCCACTAGATATAATGTCACTCTTTGTGATGGGAGTAAAGTAGTTAGTTCATTTCATTACCTCTGTACTACTCCTACAAATTACTGTGGAATGAATAAAAGTACTTCTGGTCATTTGCAGTTTGTAATAATGATATCCATTCTGCGTATGAACTTGAGGGCATTTTTTGATATGATAATTTAACCAAAAGTAACAAGGTATAATCAGCTCAAATCGTTAGCCACTGAATGTAATTATTATTACGACAGTTACAGTTGTCATTGTGGTTGGTTGGAAGTATGGGGGGATTTTCATTATCTTCATGAACAAACTATAGGTACAGCCTTAATATGTAATAAATGTCAGTGTCGGATTAATCATTTATTTTGTAAGTAAAAGCACCCAACAAAGGAACTGGGGCAGACACACGTCCAATGTCTTTTCTTAATCTTGAGCTACTTCAGTTACACACCACATGGATAGGAATGAATCCAGATTTAGGAAAAGTTATACAGAAGAATAGCTGATGCATTTTTCATAAGAGATGTCCGTCAGGAAAGGATCTAAACCTTGAACAAACCCCAAAACCAACATTCTAACTACTTATTTCAATAAAGATAACCATGTTTTTTAACCCTTCCAACTCCAAGAGACCATTCCGACTGAATGATTGGATGAATTATAGTCAGGGGGGATAACCTCAGAGGGGAAATAATTAAGGGAACATCTCTAAAGGGAATTTGGATAATGTCCGAATTTCCAGCTAGCTCCAATTGCAATGATAAACTCCCATCTGAGATCACATTTATTTTGAGAAATTCATTCCTCCGTATACTGAGAATTTCTTGCAATAATTATTCAACGATCTATCGATATAAAAAACTTCAGAGTTGTTAAATGCAAACAAGGAAAAGATAAGTAAGAGGATCAGTAATCGGTTCCTCAGTAAAAAAATAACTTGGATATTTGATTAGAATAATGGAAACTGAACAAAAGAAATTGCCGACACGCATCTACCCATTTTTTACATCTAGAGAGAGACCTTCCAAAAGATAAAGTGTGATAGTCAGAAGTTCTATTTATAAATAATGCTACACAAACACAGCTCAACAATGCTAATCGCCTTTTAGGATTGAATTACTAGTTCTTTTTTAGTAAAGTAATCGTACAAAATATTCTACACACTTTATGCAATTCTATTTCGCAGAGTGATGGGTAAAAAACCCCACTCAGTTGTGCAAAATCGTAAATAGAATATGATTCATGAGTGTAATAGTAATAGTAATTGGTCAACAAGTTGTAAGTTAATCCTTGCAAAAAAGTCTGGATTAGGCAATACAGGAGGTAATTTAGCCTTCAAAGTCTACTAGGTATATTTACTTTGGATGCCCTTACATCGAATTCCCATTTAGTAAACTTTGTACTGATTGCTGTTTTTATTTATTTCTCCAGCTATAGGACGAAATCAATCCCATGAAATGAGCTAACTATCCCTCTAAAAAATCCTATAACTTAATCAAAAGCTTTTAAAGAAAAGGTAATGATCCTCTGTAATAATATAATCCTGGCTTATCAAAAGTAACCTTGAATTTCCATAAGGAGGAGGAGATCTGTCAATCGAAGGATTGTGCTAGACTGGGATTT
Organism: Hydroisotoma schaefferi; assembly: GCA_034682405.1. Lineage (NCBI taxonomy): Eukaryota > Metazoa > Arthropoda > Collembola > Entomobryomorpha > Isotomidae > Hydroisotoma > Hydroisotoma schaefferi. Next base: position 14,418 of record JAQFZX010002148.1, on the reverse strand, counting down.
TTTTGAAACTTTTTTGCTCTTTATTCAACAGAATTTATCCATTAATGGAGAGTCGTATGGATAATTGTAATTATCCTATCAAATATCAATCTACAAGCCTTGTTAGTTAGGACTACTTGTCTGTCTATTCATTGTTTGATGGGAATATCATGATTCATGACTAAGGGTCTTTATTTCCCTATTTTGAACGGAGATTTCTGATGTCACCGAGAAAAAAGTCTGATTGTCCATTCTTCTTCTGATTATTAGACAGTAACAGTGTTGATGAGCAGGTTGTTTAAGGATGGCTATGGAAGGTAAAAACTACAAAGTCGTTTAGGAATAAATGCCGCCGTCGTGGGGGGATGTAATTGATGTAAAAACGTGTCTCTAATTGTCATACTAACTACCATATTCACTAATGATTAAACGGATTAAGCTCCATGGATTTAGGTGGGATTTATGCACAACAATAGCACCAGATTCTTCTATACTTCCGGCATTTATGCATTTTAAAATTCAGAACGCTACAATGCAACGCAACTTGTAGTAACAATGACGTAATTGAGCCAAATTCTGCATTATTTAACATTTAATGACATTTGTGTTATAAAAGGGGTCTCCTCCCCGTCACTCTCTATGTTTTTGCTTAACCTTGCTTTGGATTTAATTCTAAAGGTTGGAGACACAGAAAGTTCCATTTATTATTTAATTAAACTTTTTCCACCAACAACAGTTTAAAATATTTTATGCAAAGGGATTTGTCTGATTGGATTTGATTGCGTGCGATTGGTTAGTTGACACTTTGGAACAGAAACGAGATGTTCATCCATCCATGCAAGCCATTTTCTGGCATTTGGCTAAGTTTAGATGAATTTACAAGAATAAAAACATTTTAAAATAAATGTTTTTCATGTAAGTTTACGCTAAATTGACATCGGGATAACTCCCATGTAGACTGGCCATGGTATTAAGTTATTGATTCCGGGTTTTAGCTTTTATTTCAAGTTAAAACTGAAATTCAACATGACAAATTGTGTCCAGCCTCACCCTTTTCCCTTTTGCAGAATGTAGTAAATCACGTAAGCAAAGTTCGCCAACTTGAATGTTTCTAGTCTCGTCGACATAACCTTTAGATAACGTCAAGTTGGCTTTCCAAATTATTGATTTATTTCTCCAGCAACTTATCAAGTATCATTTATACAGAGTAAATAAATAAATGCAACGGGCTTTAGTTTATGATTTATTTATTATGAATTGTTCGCCAGTGACATTAGTCCATTTTACATGACGAAGGACACTGGCGTTGATTAAATTGATTTAAACCAACAAGGCATACTAAAAAAAGTCGTGTGGTTCGCGTATGGAATTCGTGTAAAAATTGTGTTATTTAATTTACATTCTTTCCACTAAAAAAATGTGGATTGGAAGGGATCTTATTGGATGCTGGGGTAGTTTTTCCTGAATCATCTAAATAAGTTGAATAAAAATGTGTAAAAAAAGTAGTAAGGATGTGGGAATCCAGTTTCATATTTTTTGTTAAGAATAATTGAAGCTGACTACTTTTTATATTATATTTGGACAGACTAGTTGTGTTTGGTTATCTTGTTCTGGTTATTGTAGTTGTAGGAGATGAGAGAGGATGAGGTAAAGAGCAGAATTTATGAATGAACATCCTCCCACATCTTGGTATTATATAAACATACACTGTCCAACAATACAGGGTTAACGACACAACTAACAATAACAATTTCATATTTACCTTTAGTATCCATTTAGAACAAGGATTAGGGTAGTTGGAGATTATATAGGAAATAGTAAATGCAACTTGTAAAGTATACCAAGTATAGTATAGCTAGCTATTTTTGGGCTGTTTGTTTGCAGGAATGAATTATATTTATGGGTAGGACACTGACTGAGTTTGGTGTAATTGACTAATGATTAAATATCTAAAATGAGATAATAGTAATAAAGGACCATTTTACTTTAGACAAAAGTAGGATTACGGATACGTCGTGCAACTTAGACGGGAACTATATATGATTACTAAACAAGAAACCTTAACTTTAGGACGGCAGGAAATAAAATAATCAAGATGATTTCCTAGAAAAAAGATTCCTTCGAATGGGAGCAATCTCAGTAGTAAAATTAATTTACTGAGGATAAAAGTAAGTTACCCGGTTGGGAAAATACCAATTATGGCTGTCTAATACTTCTACTAATCAACTTACCGTATTTCCCGATTTAATTCCCCTGGGGAATTATTTTTTCAAACTCCGATTTGCCACGGGGAATTAACAGACAGAGGTGGGGAACAATTCCGGGGTGGGAATTACATCGGGAAATACATCATTTCTTTACATTCCTATTGGCCCAAAAAACTAACTTTTTATGTGAAACCTATACCCATAGATTGAGTTTCTTAGCTTGACATTCACGTTCCGTAAATCCCTCTGAATTTAGCCCATTTCTTTGCAATAATGTTTAGTAAGGTCGCTATAAGCCTTTCCCCTTATGATTCTCATTATTATTGTGATCTACTTTGGGTAAGTTTATATAAATATTTCCCCATGAGTTTAAATTAGAGAAGGGAGCCAGGTAAATGAGGTTTTGATATCATTTTGGGTTTTATTCAGAGCAAGAAGAGGAGGATGCCGGGATCATTAGCCAAAAATTCTCATGAGTAGTTGAATTTTAACTGGTTGAATATCAGTTTATAATAAGGAGGATTTATATTACTAACCCGACCTATTTATTCCCAACCATGCACGTTCCTTATTACTTTAACTTTTATTCCAACTTGCTAATGAGATTAAGTATGAAAGACATTACTCCAAATAGTGTAAATTTTAGTGGCTTTTATGGTCTTTTAGAATATAAAAAGTAGATTATTGGTGGTCCAGTTTGACTCAATGCTAATGTCACGAACAGTCCTATATTTTACTAATCAGGGTTTTATTCGTATCAAATTACCGTAAAACTTCCAATAGAACGGGAAGCTTTGCCATATCAGTTCTCATCTCAATGCCCTTCAAAGGTATTGTAACTTTTACGTGTGAAAACGTAAAAATCTTTTAAAGAATGGCCTATAAATTATATGGGACGAGGTGGGATTTATTTTATTAGAAACGGTAATTGCTCCATTAAAGTCAGAATGGCTATCCATTTTTCTCAACTATATTGTTGTGGATCTGCCGGATTATCATGAAAAGTGCTTCAACTTATAATAACTCTGCATTTAAATGGGCAATAAAGTTAGAATTACTAGCAAAGGAAAAGGTGACTGCAATTCTGCAATTTTTGATGACGATTTCCACCAAGAATCTTAGAGAAGTGGAGATTTAATTTTACTTGTTAAATGGATTAGAATGAATTATTGTAGGAATAAGGTTTGTCGGTGTCTGGCTTAAAATCCTGCAGAAATCTTATGCTCTTTTGCTAATGATATTTATGCTAATCAACTTTGGCAAAGGTGTTTTATATTCTGGGCGATTAGTTTCTATTAAATTAGGTTTTATGGGAGGGTGGAACCCGGTTGGGTGGCTGAGTTAAGACCACTTTCATCTCAAGAATTAAATAATATTTAGATTAGAAAAAAAACCGGATTGAATTAAATTAAAGTGGAAGAACCAGACCAGAACCAGACTAAACATTTAGCGTAGGAAGACTTATGGTTATTAATTACTGACTTTTACCGTCTTTCCTACAAGTTTACTTAGATTTAGGAGGAATGAAAGTGCTGAACCTTGACCTTTGGCCCCTTTCCTGCTTCTTATTCCTATTTTTTTAAAGAACAAAACCTCTTAAATCATACCAGATCGGTTTTGAGTCCCAACTTTTAAAAATGGTTGCCTTATTTTAATGGAAATAAGCTCACAAGTTTAGAATATTCTTGTGCATATACCTACTCTTTGTACAAAGGAGTAAAACAAATAGAGCCAATGACACTGAAACTATGAGAAACCTTCTTCCAAAGTTACTTCCACATTCTAAATTTTAACACTGCCATTTATAGGGATTCTCAAGCAAATGTGAAATTAAATCCAGCAAAATACTAAGACTATTTATTTATAGGTACTAATAAAATAATAAGATAATGTACAAACCAGCCTGGGTAAATGTTTTTACGGGATTCTCCTACGTTTTAAGGTGGTTTGGCAAGGGTAATAAAGCTACCGTTAAATAAAATTCATTTGTTTCTTCAACATTCTGACGTAACTACAGCCAGAAGAAGGGTGGATTAGCCAAGTAAGTCTGAATCTGAATCTGAATTACGCTAAATACATACAGAATAAACAAGAAGGGTAAACCTTATCTCATAACGTGACTTTTATAAACACCTCAAAACGTGTGTGTACTACTATCGAGCTACAAGTACAGCTACTTCCAAATAGTAAGGACTATTCCTTACCACTCTACCACTCTCTAAGACAGCAGTACTTCTACCTAGGTATCTCTGTCAACTTCCTACTGTTTACCTCCTCGTGTGTGTGTGATATAATCCCAAAGTGGTAGTTTAGTTAGTCCTGACTAAACCAACAAGATGAATTACACGTGTCTTTAATAGTCAAAACGTTACTAAACAATCAAAACAATAAGATAGGAAGTTAGGTATTTTCTCATAGAGGATCTTGAACCTCTCCTTTTATTATTTCCTAATCGTCTTGTAGGAAATACTTTTAAAACCTTTTTATTTATTTAGTATTCCCATTTGGAACAGGTTTTTGTGGTTCTAGACTCGTATGGCTGGACAGCTTCTATAGCTCGACTCTAGACAAATACTACATGAAGTTGAAGTATGTAGGTAGTTGAGTGAGAAATTAATGAGAAACCTGTTGTATTCTCGTTTAAAGTTATCTCCAGACTAAGTCAGTATATTGATAAGCTCTTGGGAGTAATTTTAAAAGGACAAAGTCATCAACGTTTAAAACTTTCAATTCCTTTGGTTTTTAGTTTGAAGTTGGAGAGAAATGTGCAATATTTTAATATGGAAATATACCTGCACTTTTGATTTTAATTGCAGGTCGCTAAAGAGCGCTAGGCCCATCATACCAGGTCAAATAACAACCTATGTGACCTGAGCCCTGCATACATTTACATACTCCATTTGGTTTGTTTGTTTGGTACGTGAAATTAATGGGTTCTTAATTGAACCCAATTTGATGTTGGAATTAACAGTGAGGAGGGCAAACAGTGTGCTAATTTTGTGATTGAGTTGAGACTGCAAATAAAGATGGTATGAATTTAATATTCAAGAGATGAGTTGTAATCTGAAGAAGTGAGTGTAGTAAACTTGATAATTGACTTTGACTCTTATCAATCCAAACATCCAAACACTCAACCTCCCTTTGTCTCTGCTACTTTGCATAAAAATCCTAAACTTATAGCTACAACTACAACGGATGGATGGATCCTTTCATCTTTCAACTAAAATATAATGCCAAAACCTGCATCGCCCTTCCGTCCAAGTCCGTTGATCTGCTGTAAATAAATGTATCATAGTAGGCACGACAGACACACGCAAACACGCAATTTCATCCACACAACCACATTCATTCAAGATGACATACAAATCTTAATTCCTCTGTGCGTGTGAGAGTTGGAACAATCTTTATAACTCGGCTAATTCCTTATCATTTCAAGTATTTTTCTAGGTCGAGATTCTCATCTAACATGAATAATTACCTCCGCTTTGCAAAAAGTAACCGAATGCCGAAATGATTTTTGGATTTACAAATACTAGCAGCAGCAGCATAGATAACTCATGGGGTTTGTAAAATATTCCCTTGACAAATATACAAGGAATAAAAATGGGGTAGAGACTTGTTGACAATTTAAACAATGAATTATATTTAGTAATTTAAAGAAAGAGAGAGAGGGGATTATCCTGTTTAAAAACAACCCCAAGTGATTTACCATTTATGCCGATTAAAAACATGTAAAAAGTATGGTTGGAATACCTAGTATGGTAATTATAGGAGCTGTCAGTTGCTGTTTGATTAACTAACACCAAGAAGATACGGAATACTGTAGAACTATTACTGCACGTTTTTTATCACTATTTTTATAAATAAATTGAACAAGAGATGAATATGTTTGGACAAAGTGGGATCCTTTCGGTTATACCGGTCATTATTTATTTATATTTAGCAACTGTCGGAGTTGGACTGACTCACTGACTTACTTACCGTAAGCCTGAATTTAAATAACTGTTTACATTATTTCTACTCAACCACCCGCAGTCGGTAGTTAGTTGTTGTAATTATTATTATTATTATCATGCTATTTATTTATTTAGAATGAGGATACAGGATACCCTGCAGATACCACACACTTCTCACCAATCTCAATTACCTCTACGTTGTATTTTCCTTGTTGATAAAATCGTGGAATGAATGCAGATTTTTGCCAGCCACTTTGCCCTTGTTAGTGAAAGGGTTATGTAATAAATATAGGGGATTTTATAGAACTAGAGCAGAGATGCGGATGCCGGGTTCTGAAGGGGTCAAGTTTTGGACATAAAGTTCCTAATGTTTTAGTATAAACCATAAATTATTCTAGAAACTATTTAATATTTGATTAATTTTGTCCCATCTTGTGAAGTTGAGGTTAGGAATTGGTCGATTGAATAGCCTGCAAGGTTCCCATTTCCTGTCGTCCACTTCTTGGTCATCTTCCCATGAAGAGTACAAGAAGTGTGATATTGGAAAGCCTAAAATAGGATCCCGTATCATTTTATTTTAACACTCTATTCAGGTCTACCTTTTGCTGTATCCCAACATTTATATTGAAATAAACCCACGGTGGTGTTAGTGTGAGTGTGTGTGTTTTTTCCGTATCATTAATGTAGATATAACGGTTAATTAATTGGCTTTGCCTTGCTAACCACACCTAATCATCTCTCTCTCTCTTTCTTTATAATCCTTCTTCACTTGTATCAATTACTATTGCTGTAAATTACCGTAAAGCTTCTAATAGAACCCGGGTCTCTAATAGTACACGCGGGTGGTGGAGCCCTATTCTAAGAATAGAAGGCGGGGGCGTTCTATTAGAAACTTTACGGTGCTGATCCAATATCTCTAAAGTCAGCCAATAATTAAAGGTTAGAGAGTGGAGTATGATAATCTATTACAGGGATTTTATTAACAAATTTAGCAAGATCAGCGTCTGTAAGTTGTAAAAACGGGAGTAAATAAATGTATGTTTGAAAAGCCGTTTTTCTGTAAATAAACCCGACTGTATCCTTTGTTTATTTTTCAGAAGTGAGTGAAAGAGATCAATCTATTTTTAATCTAACCTCTCCACCCGAATTTCCTTATTTAGACTAATTTGAATAAAAATAAACTTCCATCTTTCCACTTTCATAAATTGTTTAATTTTAACTTTTCCTCCATTCCACTACTTAGACTAATTTGAATAAAAATAAACTTCCATCCATCCACTTTAATTAATTTTTTAATCTAAGCTTCCCAACTTTAAATTCTTGTGCAACAAAACTTTGAGTTGGTAGCAGAAAAAATGGATAAACTGCGTGTGGAATGCATGATTCTGTTCTGCCTTTTACCTTAAGTTGGTATTTATTATTTATGCCAAGTATTTCCACTAGTTTAGAAGACCCTGCCTCAGGATCGTACATGATTCTGTTACTTATTGTCGAATTAAATGGATTCTCTACAACAACGGTTTGTACTAATTATGATGCCAGAATATATATAATATAATTGGTGGTGGAAATAAACTTGCACGCCAAACTGCCAGCCTTGGGTAAATCTAGTCAGTCTAGTAAAAGAGTGCCAATCCGGTTGGAAACTCAGCCACATGTTTTAAACAAAGTAGAATTAGCATTTTTTACACGGACAAGTCTAAAGAAAGTGAAGAGGATACTTAGGGACGATTAGGGTTACTAAAGTAAGTTTCTAACTCTCTGATTTCATTTCGAAACCCAACCACCACCTTTTAATAACCAACGCTTATAGTAAGTATGTCCTACTCCTACTACACCTATTTTTTTTAGAAAAAAAACGGCAGTTCTGTCAGTGACTGAGCTTTATTCCTACACTACACGTATCAGATTTCATCACATTTAAAAAATCCTACTAACTACAACTGCTAGGTACTTATATCTTGCAACGAGAGGCATAATAAAGCTGGGAAGTCTCGTATACACATTTTGATAAAAAATAACCCTGATTCACGCACGCTGTCACTTTATTTTATAGCTGCTGCTGCTACTACTTCTTTACTAATTCTGAGTGTAAATTGCCAAATTTTTTCCTCACATTCAACTTTTATAGCTTTTTGAGAGTAAAAAGCAGTTGGATTTACTTTTATAAATGAACTTATGATGGGCTTGTGGGTTAGGAATGGATGAGATGGATACATACATTGTTGCAATATTAAAAGTGATAGCACTTACTTGTCAACAATTTAACTCATTCATGATCAACACTTTTACTACAAAAAGCTTAACAGTCCCTTTCGTAATTTTGCTACAATTTAATAGTAAATCTTTTGGAAAAAAAGCCTCTTTCTCAATATTTTACAAGCTTACCTTTAACTTTTTTTTCGTCGTTAGAAGAATAATGGTTGGTTGGTAAAGGGATTAGGTGAGTTGAGCTTTGGAAGATAAGTTGAGGTTGACAGCAATGGGACTCTTAATGTTTCTATGAATTATGTCATCACTCCCACATCCATCTCACTCAACGGGTGTTGCAACAGTCGGTAGGACTACTGGGATGTCGTAAATAATCACAGGATCAGGATAACTCGACCTAGGATAAGTCACGGAAAAATTAAACCTTGCTTAGTCTTGCATAAAACTAGATACACGTACCCTTATAAACTTATTTCTTAAGTATTCCTCAACAATTATAAGCCGTTTTGAGAGAGCTAATCCCACAATAGTCGGCCCATTGATCTTGATGGAAAGAATATCAATTAAAAATAGAATGGAAGTTTGTAAATGAATGAATCCTGATTAAAATAAACTTTATTCCATCTCCATTTGAGTTCATTGTTGGTCACCATGTGTGTTAAATGGGGTTTTGACAATGGGAGGCCTCAGCATTTGACTTTGGTTCGATCAACGATTAAAAAACAGGATTAAAGGGAGCAGAGCGAGGTTTAAGCTCTGTTTAGATTTGCAAAACGTATAACGTTGAACGTGCCAGATAGCCAAGAAGGCGACAACCCAGATAACATTATATAAACATGCTTTGAGTGGAGATATCCAACTTTTTCACATTTGTATGCAAAACACACAGAGAGAGAGAGAGAAACGGTCGGATTAAAGTTCAGAGTCTGGCTGTTTGTTGTAGGATTAAAATAATTTACAAGACGAAATTAACGGGACGCAGTACCCATTTCTTAGTATTTCCCACAGAACAGATCCGGCCACACCCTCCCTATATATCTCTAGAACTAGATTGAAATGGTGACAGGACCGTTTAGTAGTTGTTGAAACAATTAGGATAATCCAGTTAGAGCATTGTGCATTTAAAAAGGGAGGAATTATCATTGTTTATTGGGGATAGTAATTAGTTGGACAATGGGGAAAGCCCTGAGTGGTTTTGGTTTGTGCTCCATTTAGATTTACCATTTTGATATTGTTGAGATGAATCGTTGCATAATTTTTTATAAATATAATTACATCAATCCTATCCTCATCCATTCCCCTCTTCCCTTTCTAGTTCACAACCAATCTCTGTCTGTGTCTGTAGAAGAAAGATCTTTAGAGAATGGGAATGGTTGGCAGTTTTTTAGATGGGTCTGACGCTACTAGTAGTTCAATGTTATCGGGTTGAGTCGTTTAGGATATCGGATCATGTCAAATGTCAAATGTGAGGTGGTAAAATGTGAGTCTAGAAGGCTCACCTTAAATTAATTACCCTCCAAAGTTAACGGTTAACTCGATACTTTTATTATTCATTCATAAATTAGATGGATAGGAACTTTGGTCCAATTAAGTCAAGTTGAATTTGTGACTGTCTTTGTAATATTTATGGATTTCTTATGACTTTAAAGATACTTTTGAGATTGGTTTTTTTAGCCTATGGCTCATAATAAAGGTAATCCACTCTAATTTATTTATGTGTCCTGTAAAAGTAAATCTTATTGCTTCTACTTTAATGGGATTTTAACTCACGACTCGCAACAATTATACAAATAGTGACACACCCTCAGGTTAAAGAATTACTTGGCTTTACTTTACACTGATAATTAATTATATGGCTTTCCTCCTTTTTTTTGTCCCATTTATAATTAATAATTAATAAAGAAGTGACCATAAAGGGATTGTTTGTGGGGATTTTAGAACTGTGCGGTTGGTTGTTTGACATTTTTAGCTAGAAACCTTATGGTGGATAACTCTATCGTCTGACATGATAAGCCAAAGGCTTTGCATTTATTATTATGCAATTAAAGGAGTAAGGGGCTCTATCTTAGTAAATAACTACAGGTAGGTTAGTAAAACTAGTTCATGTACAAAAGGGAAAGCATCATGGAGGGTAGAGAGACAGGAAAGTTAGGGGAAAAAAGCATTATTGAGAGTAAAAAATAGTGGGATAATTATTATAGAAATGTGTAATTATAATAATTAATTAATTAATTAATTAATAGGAGCAGATTGGATTTCACTTTTTAGGACGATGATCTAATAATTATATAGTCTCTCTCATTTAGACCAATGCGATGCTGAGTTACCCTAAAGTCCGTCCGATATGCCGCCCCCTGTTGTATACCGCACTCACCTATTGGCCACTTTGGCTTTATTGACCTTACATACGTTTATAAAGTTGCCAATATATTTACAGATTATACCGTGTTGCATGAATTATTGGAGGTGTTGTTTTGGAAGTTGTTGAAGTGGATAAATCATACATTTTAGAGTATAAAACATCACCAAAAACCATCCTACTGAACCAATATGAAAAAGAGTGAGATTGCTACCCAATCACGCTATGCATAACTAACCATTCAACCAAGAAGACTTGAGATAAATAATGAAATGGAATATTGTAAATAAATCATGAGATGAGAATGAATACCCATCCCTCCTCTTCTAAAACGCTACTTTATTTCATGTATTTTTACAGGTTTCTAAGAAAGTTGGCGTGTTTGCAAAGTTAAAACCTGACATTTGATGAGACATAATACGAAATGACAGAAGGACAATGTTGACTTTGGACACGACTCACAATCCTTTTGATCCGAGTTCAATTTGTTGGTCACCTTTCCTCGTCAATTGATTTATCCAGGTGGATTTTGACCTTGGAGAAGTCATTTAGTGAAATATTTGGATGGTTAAACCGAACCTCTAACCATATTCTAGTTAAGAACGGAGACTTTATTGCTAAAACCTCCAATTTCTAGTGACTTTGATATGAAGATAAGGTTATTATTCTTTGGGCTGATTGTTGCCGTATCTTGCGTAAGCATTTCCTATATAATTAACACTTAACTTGTGAGTTTGACTAATGTAAATATGATTTGGTAAAGATTCCCACCCCAAAAGATGAACTGCCGTTAGTTCCGATCGGACTTATTCTGGATACGGACCTCTACACCGGACTTTACTATCAGATTCGGATGAAAACATTCCCAGAAGCCTTTCTGACCTGGACAGAAAAACAGGTAAATGATGAGGACGGGAATTACATCCAGATTGACAGACAGCCTGGGAATCTGATTTACTATAAAACTGGAAAGAAATGGGAGGACGACGTGCAATGGGGATTTGAACCTGCCGAACGAACGGACTACTTCTTCCTGAGAAATAAAGCACTAGGGAAGAGAACTGCTTTATTTCGGTATTAATTTACTAATTAAAATAAACTATGAATGATGGGATCCTTATTATAATTAGTTTGAAACATGAAATAGAGTAGAAGACGTCACAAACTACTTTACAATAGCGACCACGGAGGTTGGTAAACTGAAGGGTGGAGAGCTGGACGGAGCGTTGGTCAAGCCCGTTGGTACAAAACTGAAGGAATATTACCGATTTGAATCCAAACTGAACCCAGAAGGGGTGATTACCTGGACGGCAAAAAACTACGGGAATTATAGTCATTTCATTCATTTGGTGGAGAATAAGACATCGTTCTACCAAGAAGGGGGTAAGGGATATGAGGACACTTTGTTCAAATTCCCTTCAATAACTGATCAAAATGAAGGTCTCCCACTCCTCCTTTTCCAAGCTGTGGTTACCAATTTCCAATTTGGGAGTAGCAATGACTTCGATAAGAAGGATAAATTTGAATTGAAGACAACTTTCCCAACTTATGTTTGGAGGAGTAATGCTCCAAAGATGTCCGTAAGGTTCTACTTTGATCGGGAGATAGGTTGGTTGAATTTGCTGGAAGGGGCTGTCCCACTTCCGGATATTTATGGGGAAAATATGCAAATTAGATTCCGACTGGACGACAAATATCTACAGGGCTCGGCCGAATACTTGGCAATTGTGGGGGGAACTGGAGGGGATGGGGGACTGGAGTTGGGGAAGCGGGAGTGGGCATTCAGAGCTTGGGTAAAGGTCACAGGTCATTCTGATCGAATGGTTGTCAATGGAAATGGGTTTACTATGGGGGTCCTTCCAGTTGCCCTTGTTTACGATAGACTTCTTGCTCATAAACTCCAGTCGGACTCGGTCAAAATGGATAAAGACGGCGGATTGTATGTACTACTCACTGGAAATGTAACGGTGGAAAGGAAAAAGGAGGAATCTGGGGGGAGGAATATGGCTAGAAAATATTATCCGGCATTTTGCATAATATGTGGAATTGTTCTGGTTGGTTGGATTGGACGTTTCAATAACTGTCTCTAGCTTCACTAGTTTTACAGGATTACTTTTTCCAAGCTTATTAAACTTATACAAAGAGCATAAAACCTGTCTAACTTTGCAGCCATTTAGTCCCGTAAATTCTACACACAATGTTTAATGTGGATTAGTAAACTTGGCGTGCTTAGAAATCCTTGCAGTCCTTGATGATTTATGTTGGTTCTTGTTCTGTTAAATGTATTAGAAGAATTAGCTTGAAAATAAATGTCAGGAATAAGATGGAGTTTCTAATAAGTCATCCTTGGATATTTCGCTAACAAATCAACCCTCACTGACCGTAGTAGTTGCTTTAAACTCAATTACTCCCTTAACTATTCGTCACTCAAGCTCATCTAACACTGTTTTATTGCTGGATGCCAATATTCTACATCCTGCGGTTCGTTTATTTATAAAAACCCCGAGGTAAAATATAACTTTGAAGAATTAGTACGGGAGGGATAAGGAAGGACATGGAACCTTTGTCAAATTCTTATCAAATAAACTAGCTTTTATCATCCTACTTGACTTTACAAAAGATGGACAGGCCTCGTCGAAGTTGCAATAAAAATGTAATAAAAAGGGATAAAGAAGTGTAGAGGTTGTTTCTGTGTTGTTGTTAAGTATGACAAATTAATCGGGGATGGTTGTTCTGGTTGGAAGGGGATCATAAACGGTCACCACTTTTGCTAACTGTAGCAAGTTACAGCTAATAGTTTACACAACAATAGGGGGACAGCCACACAACAGCATATGGTTATTGGCCTGTTGCAACTGTTGCATATTTATCTAGATAAAAAACGCTCTACAACTTTTAAGCACATCTTCTTGAAAAAAAACGGGAGTTGGAAGAGGAACAAAGTGAGATGAAGTTGAAGTACAGTTGTATCTTGTAGTTACCTAAGTGGTTGAGTGGTTGTAAAAAATGTTATTCACTTTTTCAAGCACAAAATTCATTCAAAATCAACTACGAAACTCAACAACAGCTCAAGAATGGATGGAGTAACGTTGCATAATAGTGGATCTTGGGAAAAATGGGAACATGCATTGCATTCTGTATTTTAAAAACATTTGGTACTATAAAGATCCATAATATTGTAGAGTAGAAGTAGACTTGATGTAATACTTGAATGTTTTGTGCATAAATCTAAGAAGACTGCAGATGGGAACAAATGATAATTTCATAAACGGTTTATTCCCATCAGCATCAGCCTCAACTTTACCTTTTATTTGGCTCAAGTATTAATAAATCTTTGGGAGAATTACTACGAGCAGGTAAAATTGGACTTGTGTGGTAAATTGCCATGTTTTTTATTATGATTCTTTAGGGTTTTTTTTTATTCCAACCACAAAGTATTATAAATGATGGGACTAATCTTTATGTCAATCTCCTGACAACTATCCTCAAGACAAAGCAAAGGTACGCGAGCAGGGGAGTTAGACAGGCCAGAGTTTATGTAACGGGAGATTAATCCACACGCGACAGCAAATTCAATGCTTGGAAAAAGGTTTTTTTTTAAAAAAAAAATAAAGAAACACGTTCAGAATCAGAGTATCATTGGGTCGGGTCGAAATGTATGAAAAAAAAGACGCCAAGCTGCATAAGACAATGATCGTTCTCATGC
>JAQFZX010002147.1:0-21391 GCA_034682405.1 Hydroisotoma schaefferi | reverse complement strand
GTGCATAGCTTTAACCAATATTTATAATTTTTTAAGAGTAAAGTATGTTGGTAGATTATGCAGAGGAATTAAGTGAATAAAACATGATCCCAATGAGCAATTTTAGACATGGACTATCGAACAGGCTGAGAACGGGGATGGACACTTACGTCAATCAGATTATAATGAATTCAAACATGGACTCACTCAGTCTACATGTATCTACCGAATACCACAAAGCACAGTAGAGTACCTTAAAATAGAAACAAAATATGCAATAACTAATGCAATCAAACGGTAGGAACTGAAACTGAATAACCTGTTCATAGCTTCAATCAGGCTATAATAAAACTACTTGCCAAAGTGAAAGATGGGTAATCCATTCTAGCGTGATTACCTACAGTAGTATAAAGTTAAAAACAAAGGGTTCGTGGATCGTATCTGTATTATAATAGAAAAATGCTAAAACTTTGAGGATAAATTGCTTTGAATTTATCGTTGAACCATATGGAAAATTAATGTCTTTTATCTCAATACGCTAAAGTACAAACGGTAGTGGTATATACAGTCCATTTCTCGTATGTAAATATATTTGTTACGCGTTTCTTTTGCTTATTGCTTTGCTAATATGGATTACATAGGCAAGTTGGTAGGCAGGCATGGTAAGTTGGGGAGACATAACGTGCAAGTAAAACTTTGCTGGTTTGTAATGACTACTTCAGCTAATAAAGTTAAGAAATCGATCCATCTCACTTGGAGAATAATTCATGCCTTTATTTAGGACTAGAGACGTTCATCAGAAGGTTGATTCTTGTGGTGGCGATTGGCAATGTTGTTGATGGTGGCAGGTAGCCAAGCCAGGAGGCCTGAAGATTAAAAATTAACATTCATTTACAAGCAGCATTGAGTTTGTTGATTTCTTGTAGGTCGATAGAGAAATACTGAGACGATGGAATTCGGTTTTTATTTAATCATTCTCTCCACAAAGGGTTTCTAGCTTAATACTAATCAGTGTAACATTTTAGTTAGCCTTTGTCCAATTTTTAGCACGGTTTTAAATTAAAAAGTTATATATCCAGCGGTTTTATCATTTCGAAGAGTAATCAATTTTATGAAGTATTGAAAACATCACTGGCAAAATAATACGTTTCTCGTTTGTAAGTTAGAAGTGAATGGAGAAAGTATAACAATATCAACAATGTTCCTGCGTCACACTCCTTAGCTTAGATAGTTTCGGGTATTGTACTAACTGTTGCTAGTAAAAAATGATCGATATGAATGAGCACTAAAAAATTGATACTTCGCTTTCCTACCGACAAACTTACGGTAATCGTTTTCATTGAATATTGTTCGTAATGCAACTAAATTTTTCATAGAAATACCTACCAAGGTTTGTCACAAGAAATAGTAGGAACTCCTTACTCAAAAACTTTTCTTCGAGTAAATTCTTATTCTTTCGTGTCAGTGGTTACAGTTGAAATTGATTTATAGTTCCTTAATTTGATTGTATTCAAATGCCACAGTTGGACAATTTACACAACTTTCTTTCGCGTTTCATGCATTATTTACCTTTATTAATGTCAAAATGATGGTCAGGCGATTCATAAAAACCTAATAAGCTATCTTTGCTTTGTAAGCATTTTATGCAAGCTGAAGTAATTTTAATTTGATTATCTTATTGGAAACTTTTTGGAAACTTCCTCAGAGGATTCTTGTGGGTTAAAAAAATGTGTATTCGGTGATTAGGTAAACGTCATGTAAAGGTGTTTAGTAAAAATGCATCAGAAGGAAGTATCCGACTAAGTGATAAAAGTGCATCCGGTAAACGTGTGTCTAAAATCATCGAAATCATCGCTGCTACTGTTGCTACAACTTTATTATACAATAAATCCTTTATTTCTTTATCTCTCTGTCTCTTCAACCCAAATGTTAGGCTCATCGTCAGTCACCACTTCCACTACCAACTAACCAACTAAGAACAAACCCACCCACTCAACTTCATTACGAATTCGTCTCTTTTTCAAGAAGGGAAAATGCCAAGCCCCAGAGGACTTACCAACCTTACATAAGAACTACATATACAGGACAATCTAGCCTGTATCAGTTCATCCTTAACAAGTCTTTCTTTCTGTAAGATATCCTTGGAATACTATTTCTTCCAGTGTAAAAAACATTCCCAAGAATATACCAAACTAAAGAGAAAGTTAGATACATCTTTAAATACACCAAGAAAGATTTAAGCAACGGGTGATAATAATGTACATACCCTTCTAACCAAACATACAATTATATTACCCTGTCTACTTCAGGCATAAAGCTTTTTCTTGTGTAGAAACCAAACTTGAATAACTATCAGCCAAACACTCACCAAAGTCTTATAGATAAATCAAGCTTTCATTTATAAAAAAGCAAACTGAACAATGCACTCGCTAACATAACTCACAGTATAGAAGCCTTTTATTTCCTTACCCATGAAAGCATACAGACAACACAGGGAAATGTCTTTACACTTTTAGGGTTGTTTGCTTACTTGCAACCTTATAATCTTACTCTTTGGTGTAATGAGAAAGCGTAGAAATAGTGAGTACATAAGAATAAGAAGTGAGCTAACTTGCCCAAAGTAGAGAAATGTATTAAGTAATTTAGTAACGAGCTTTCTCTGGCTGCTTTTATTTTTTATTCGTCTCGCTCTCTCCTTTTTCTTTCCCTTTCTCTCTCTCTCTCTCTCTCTCTCTAGTTGCAAGACTTTTCCTTATCTACGAAGACAAGTATAGGTAAGTAGCAACAACTAGTGGATAGTCGATAGTAGAGTTACATACACAGGACAGAAATCGGAGAAAGTGAGGAAAAAAGTGAAGAAATTCTCAAAGAAAGTAAGAAGTAGTGAAGTTAACTTATGGATTGGATATACATACGTAATGGATATATAGCAGTAGTAGTTGTATTTGGTGTTTGTAGTAGGCGGAGCACTACTCTACTTTTTCTACTCGCTGTTGAGAAGTATATAGGAAAAACTTGTAATGTGTATGTTTCTCTCAGAATGTGAGTACACTTGGGAGGAAAGAATACTCATATGTTTAGGTCGAAAGGTTTTTTCATCCTTTCTATCGGCTAAGAAAGTAGAAGAGATATGCGATAATGTAGGTGTATAATATATAGCTAGCTTGTAACAAGTTTTATAGTAGAAGTAGCAGTATTAGACTGGTGGTGGTGGTAGTTTCGTGTCTATGAGTGAAAGTTAACATAAAATAACATGCTTAATAGGTCTAAACCTACCTTACCTTCTTATGATAGTCATATATACTAAAGTAACTAGAAGTGGGAGTAGTATTGGCTGGAGTTTTCTATGAATGCGGATGGTAGTTACTAGATGTGAAAGTACACTAGGGGGAATTCCCTACTTAATACATGTAACTTCTACCACTACTATTACTACTACTGCGTGTACTTGCCAAAGTCAGAGAAAGGATATCATGAGAATATAAGAGTGTATGGTAAACAATATGGGTTGAAGAGGAGAAAGACCAAGCAAAAGATAGCTGCTATACTGGGTTGTTTTGCTGACTGAAGGAATATAGTTTTTTTCAGTGAAAGCAGACAAACCTGGCCGTTGCAACGATAGGTTTGGGTTGATGGGCAAGTACTATGTTGATACCACTAGTAGTGGTAGACATTGTATTGTAAATATATACAAAAGCAAGAAGTGGTAAGTTGTAAAAGTCATAAGGAATCAGACTGGGGTTTTTTTTATGGCTGATGCATTCATTTACTTCCTGAACTGGAGAAAAGAAAGAAATTTCAAAAAGTGTCATTCTCTTTGGCATATCGCCTGAGCATGAATATATCAGGAAGATTCTGCAGGTTCTAGGAAAAAGCTCTTCGTTTTTTTAGAGTTTGTTATTCTTTTTATAAAAATAAACGACAATATTCTGTCGAAAATTTTGTATGCTCTCGGTTTACAGAAACTAAAGAAATATAACAGATTTAGACAGAAATGAACAGAAACGATATTTGAGCATCTTCTAGATTGCAAATAGGAGTATGTAATTAATTTTTGAAAGATTAAACTAGACTTACCTGTAAGTCCGCTATTGGAATGAGTTCTAGGCGAAGACATCAGTTAATCTAATTATGTATTATCCCTCGTTAGGTGGCTGTATCGTGAGTAATAGGAGTATAAGGTAATGTGATGGTGATCTGATCACAAAGAAAAGAGTCACGTAATTTTATATACATATAAATAAAATCCAGTTGAATTTGAATTTGGTTTACGGATGTCCGGTAGTCTGGATGACCGCGATGCATTTCCAAACGCGTTGCGCGATTCCGATGTGCAACACGTCGTTTTGAAGGGGTACTTTCAGGGCAGTTTAGGGACATGATACATGGAATCACTAAGAAATTAAGCGCAAAAGTGAATGAAAGCATCGATATGGGTGTAGGGTTGCTTCTAAGGCCCCTAAATGGGAGTGAAAGGGTAATAAGCCTACGAAGACATATGATACATCAAATCACAAGGAACTTGAAGTAGCGTAGAACAAGGAGCGTAGAATTAATGGAAGCAACGGCAAGGGTCCAGGGATATTGCATGAGCACTTGGGGACGTGGAAAGGGGACGGGGTAGGGGATGGGGACGATAATAAGGGGGTTGCTTTATTGGTTTATTCTGGACCAGTTTATACTACAACTAAAGAGTAGCGTACGCTGATGGCTGCCTCTAGACCCACACACAGTACAAACAGTACAGTGCGGTTAGTGCAGCTACATTGACGGTTTCCTGTAGGCCAATTAAAGGGACTTTAAACGGTTGGTTTTCAATGGTCTCATAGACTTACTGAAAGGAGGCAACTGCTTTTCGCGAGTATACAGTTCAAACTGACACAAAGTGCCAATAGCGACTGAATATTCTGCGTCACAATTGCAAAAATGCCTTCAATATGGATCCATTAATGTCTACAAACAAGTCTTCATAATAACCCTCGTGACTCTTGATAAGTTCCATGGAGTGTAGTTAAAATCCTGAAATTCATAATACATTTTAAAGTTCCATGAATACAAGGTATAAAAATCTATTCCTGGAATGAAGCCACTATCTATGACGAACCAAAATTTCGTGGTATTAAAAAGATAAATAAATTAAACTGAGTAAATAAAATCCTTTCACATAAAATGATCATGCATAACAACCAATATCGTATCCTTCTAGCCACATAAAGTAATATTTCCATGATACGGTGATCATGAACATGAACATGCAGAAGCCAGCAAGCTATCTTGGGAAGGTTCTCCATCTCCATTACACAAAAACTCCGCACTGACGTTAGTTATACAATAATTGTTTTACCAACAGGTAGACAGGTAGAGAGAGAGAGTAGTAATGCAATAATGGTAATAGATACTCTTTTCGAAGGATAAATTATTATCGTGTTGTGCGATGTCGTATTTTGCAGGCAGGATGAATCTGTCCACCTGTCAACAACGGATGTGTGTTACTTGGTTTTTTGCCGTGTAATTTTCTTTTATAGTACCACTTCAATCTGTGTACACACATGCATAATACTGCAAGTTTTTAAGAAGTGCCGTCGCGGTGAGTAATAGGGTTTAAATAGTTTCAGATACACACGTAGATTTTTTTACACAGGGATATGGATACTAGGAAGGTGACAATCAAGTGCTGAGCGATAAAAGATATAATTTGAGGACAATCAAACAAAACACACACAGACTGGTAGAGATTTTTACAAGGTTTTAGGATGTTACATTGTACTGCGATGTGGAATCTGCTGCTGAATTTCATTAAGAGAAACAACTACCCATAATAAAATCTTGCTTAGTTTGTAGTCGAGCGGAAAGCGGCACTAGTATTTTTGTGCGGAGATTTAACCTTGCTAATGAGACCTAAAGGCTAGTTGGTCACAGCCATAATCCTGAATTTAATTTTTAAAGTATCATGCTATTAAAAACATTACATGCGAGTACATGTGTCGGTGGGATTTAATTTTTTTTATTATGGCTCTTAAATCAAATATGAATGCGAAGGATTATTAAAGGAATCAAATCATGAGTTTTGTACTTCTGAAATACTATGATACTTCAAACTTTATGCCAATATTTTCTTTGCATTACTGTTCAGAACATGCAGGAGTATATCTGCTTAAATCCGTGAATTATTGTTCACTAGTAGCTTGAGGAAAGATTTAGCAAATGCTAAATCCACAATAAACAGACACTTCCTCAACCAAATAATTAACTACGTTCTTAGAATTCTATCCTGTAGCATTGGGGTTTATGATAATAAACTTGTGATTTAAAGGTCAAATGTTTATGATGTTTTAAGCGAGTTGAAACCTTAATACTTTTCTTCCTGACATGAAATAATGATTATGTCTGCAGTATTCTTGTTAGCATTTATACTTACAGTATAAATAAAATATAAATTCGCTTATGTGCGTGCGTAATTTGGTCAAAAATCCCAATTGCTTGGTGCTTTTGAATGATGTTTCGTGGGAGATATTTATTTAGAAATCGTAGTAAATTTAATTAATAATTTTGTTCCTCTTCGGTTGTTACAGTTTATGAAAGATTCACTTCACTTACGTTGTCCTGTCCATTCTTGAATAAAGTTTTTGCTCCTGTTGTTTGTTCAACCTAATCATCATAGAATAAGTTCCAAAAGAAATTCACACAGTATAATTCTTGATAAGATTATCTTACTTTCTTCTCTTGCAGATAAAAATGTTTTGCATAATCTCCTAAATTATTCAAAGTTGAGTTGTAACACCATCCATTGTTGGAATAAGCATTGAAAAAAAAATTTCAGCAGTATTCATTCAGCAGAAATACGATAAGCATAATGATACTTCTCTAACAGAGAATAACATTCAACAAGAACATTACGGAAAGAAATAATAACCCAATATCCAAATGAAGGTCAACTTAGCCAACATTTACTCCAAAACACTTTTAAGCTAAACATGCAACAGAATGAACGCAGATTTAAAAAAAACTTGTTGAATTCAGCCATGTTTTTAATCCCCAATATCATTATCATTTTACATGAAAGGTTGAGAATGTAATTCGCAGTATGTAGTAGCAGCAGTAGGAACTCTAACGCTACCAGTAACATTATTTCAGAAAAGTAAATATAAAACTGCTACTAACCTAACCTATTCGAAGGTTTGCAGATTCGCAATTATCCCTCTATAAAAGTAATACCTCTACTGATGGGAAAAACTCCAACCAAAAGCTTCATAAGACCAATGTCAATAGTACTACTACTTTACATTTTGGTGGATAATATTTATTTGCTAATGCTGAACTGATGTAAAGGATTATAATGTTTGTTTGTTATCAGAATGCTGAAATAGGTTGCTCTTCTCTAAACATAGAGAGGATAGTGGTAGGCAATACAACGGATGGAAGTTGATTTGTGTCTGACGAGTTGTTATGTCAGGTAAGTTGTAAGTATGACGGTTTGTTTGGGGCTAGTGTTCACTCTCTGATGATGGTGACAAGGTCGAGTGTTAGATTTGCATAGGCAGCAGGGTTTAATTTTAATTCGAGTGACTATGTCGATCAAACTCGAGTAAAGCATGCATGCAGTGAGCAAGGAAGTGTTTTGCTATAAACGTCCCAATACAACATCCATCCGTCTATCGTTCTATCTATTATGATTCTGTCTCTGCGGTGGAACGTTTCAGAGACAGTGAGCATTCCATTAAAAAAAATTGCAGCTCAATCTAACTTCACCACAGACGCAGATTGACAATGCTGCTGCTGATTTATGATATTACAAATTTTTTCTAAACCCACTGGAGAGAATAAACATGGGACGAAAACTTACCTTTCCTTACAAGAGATTAGCAGTAGTGGCTATTCTGGCTATTGAGTTTACTTAAATAATTATCAGCACAGATAGAGTTAGAAAGACGAGTGTAACATGAGTCTTTCGGTGGAGATAAATCTGTAGACTGATATTTCAGGAAAATATAGCATTGCTCTGGATAAATATTCTAATACAAGGAATGTTTTCATCTTAACTTCGTTATGATAGAGATAGAGTACAATAATACTATATGCAGTTGTTGTAACAATATGTATTTAAGTTCGGCATCGGCTGAATGATTTGTTTCAGTTCTTCAATACGCCAAGCAAAGGTAGCGTTATATTATTTTATAGAATTAGAATGTAGATTGGGAGTTTACTATACTTATCTAATGTCTGGCTGGCTGTTTTTGTGGACGCGTTATTTATTCTTCCTCGAGGTTTTACTTTAGAGATTATAATGCTTTTCTGCCAAAAATTACTACTATACCACTAAAGTCTACTACCGCTTTACTACATATTCCCTCCCAGTCCGCGTACACTAGAACACTTCTTATATTAAGTTGAATGTTGTGTTGTGAATGCATCGCACACTTTACTAGTAGATTTAGTAAGAGCAATAGTAGGTATGTGTAAAAGTAACCTGATGAATTCGATGGCATGAGGGTTGAAAAGTCTGTCTACTTGCTAGCTAGTGGTAGTACAGCTTCGACTGCTGCATGGATAGATTGTTTTATTGTAACCTCTGTTGTAGCTATCGTGATATTTAGATAGTAAGGTGCTGGCAACACGTGAAGATTTAACATTATTAAAAAGTAAATGCCATCGCTTAGAAGAATTAAAGTTTTAAACCCGAGTGAGTTCCTAATTCTGTCTGGAACTATTTTCTACACTCTAGATTTTTGTCAGTTGCGTATGGGCATTCCTCAGTCGCCAAAATGTTTAATTCATGGACTTCCATTTGAAGAGTATGCAGGGCCAGTAGTAGTTTCGTTTGCTACTTTTCCCCGTGCTATCCGATCGAACAAACCGTTCATTAGTTTCTCTAAACTTGTAATAACTGCCAACTTGCTCGGCTGATTTGATACTTAGCTACTAGTTAGAGTTTGGAAGGGGATAATCAATAAGTGGCTAAATTATTGATATTTTAAGTGCCGATTCATTGTTTCATTTAGCCATGTAAATTTTAAATTGTGCATTAAAATCATTTTGTGAGTCTCCATCAATTTTGCATTTATTGTATCAATTTATACTCATGGAAAAATCTCGTCAATGTGAAGTGAGTAAAATTGAATACACAACTCCAGCCTCATCATCAATAGTGGTAGTGGTAAATTAAATTAGGAATGAAGTACCTGGGCTGTTAAAATTACTACTTACTTAATTCTGTTTACATTTCGCCACCCTTATCGTTGTCGTCGTCACAGAGTCAGTCATCCGTCCTAAATATAAATTACTGACATGGATAGTGTCGAAAAATTAACCTTGTGCTTCCTAATTAGGATCAATTAAAAATCAAAAATGTGCTCCCCTCAGAGTAAGTCATGGTTTAAAAATCAATTATCCTCATACGGAGACCACGTTATCGGCTGGAAATTCTCCGTCTCAAAGAACTTCTATTTGTTCGTCAATCCTGATTATTAAATTTTCTCACTGTACAAAACCAACTGCCCAGCGTCAGGTTTCGTTTAGTTAAATGCCTCTAGCTATTGAATTAAAACAGGCAAATCGTCTATTAACTTTGATAACCGTTCATGATTTCGACATTTATTTAATGCATATAAACCACATCAATGCATACGAACCTAAGCTTAGTTTACTTTGCATATAATATGCCGTTGATTAATGAATGAGATGCGTGACAAAGTCTTTTTATATTTTTTGTTTCTCCATCTGACCTATAGCTGACCTTCGGTACGACTCTGGTTTATAGATACCTATTAAGATTATAGGGTCGACCCACTAAACTTAGCAGTGCAGTAGTGAGGAGCTAGTTCTGTAGATAGACACGAACGCAAAATCCACATGGCAATTCATTACTCTGTGAACCTTATGAATTCTCATTGTGTGTCTGTTCATCATAGTCTGAGTAGCATTTATTTTGCACACAAACTTAATATTTCATCCTATCAATGATCTACTCCAGTGTTAAATTTCCCGTTGTAGCATTAAGCTATTCTATCTATGCGATATTCATTCCTAAGTTAAGTAAAACCGAAGTTACTATATAAATGTAAGGCAAATCCAGACGGAAGAAGATACTGATATTTAAACAAAATATGTCGAGTAACAGCGATTATCACAACTCATTAAAATTGTATTGTATGGATTATTCACACTAACTGACATCGGCTGAGACTACGCAACGTTTTTAATGGGTTTAGGTCATGAAAAAATGCATCACATCACCATTATCCAGATCACATTTACACAACACTCCAGTCAACAAGTATCGAAATCGATTAGTGATTTACAATATTACTTTGTACCTACTACGTTATGTTTTTACTACGTATGTATTTTGAATCTTATACGAATACAGAAGATAAACATCAGTAAAAAGTTCCACCGCTCTGTAAAACTCTTCGGTGCTTAACTTGCTTATCTACTCGCGTTGGAGTTTAGCCTCTGTTTTTGCGCCAATATCTCTCATAGATAAGGAGGGGATTAGTATGCAGGAGTCCTCGTAGACAGAATAAGTGTCACCCTGGGATCATTTTTTTAAATCTGTGATTTGAACATCAAAGGTCACTCCTCATTGACATTACACTGCTAGCTCTGCATGAAATACTACTACACTCGGGGCTGTGGATCGTTATGTGGCTTAGTTTTGGAATGCGTTGTGGGTGATGAGAACCTTAATTTGAGCTGGTGTCTGTAACAGTAATAGTTGTAGTTGTAATAAGGTTTTGAATTGAAGCTACTGTTTGTTAGGAGTGAGACTCCGACCACTGTTGTCTTTAGTTAGTAGATGAAGTTGTTAAATAAAGAATACGAGTTAAAATCTCTTGTTCTAAAATATATGGTTATCGCTTGAGTGTTTAACGCATCTATACATCCAAGGAAATTATTAGTTCTAGAAATAAACTAGTACTAATCTAGTGCGATACTTCTAAAGGGTTAAATAAGAATTGAGATTTAGATAGAAAGAATGGATTTAATTCAATGTCAAACCCATCACTTGGTTAGTACTTTGCTGTGTAGTTTAACAATAAATATAGCACGGAGTACAGTTTCCTTAGATTAATTCGTATAGCAATATTACTTTAATATGACTAAAGCCATTACTAGCTCATAATTATAACTTGCTGATATTTAACTTGTCTCTTCTTACAGGAAATTTAATTGAGAGTTGGACCGTGACCGTAGGCTGCCGATGCAGATGATGCAACAGGCAACAGCAGTTAACGGAATGAATCCTATGAACAAAATGCCACCGCAAAGGTCAGTACTATTTAAGTCTCTAAGTTCTTATAGCAGCATAATCATTATCAGTAGACTGGATTGAATATTCATATAGCAAGCTATATAGGGATATAAAATTCTTTCTTGTAATTTTCGTTTATCTCTGGTCAATTAAAAATTGTCCGTCTTTCAGCGAGAATTTATAATAAGTTAAGCTGACATTTAAAAAGGGACATGCTTTATTTTCAAAGGTGTATCTCTGGCTTTGCAATACGCAGAATGGCTACGTAACAAAAGTAAACAAACTAAAATTCGCAGCCAACCAGTACAAATTATGTGCAACACAAGCCAAAGGCCCTGGCCTGCCTCGTCCTAGACACCATTAATTTGAGAGGAAATGAGTTAAAAGTAAAATTCGTGTTAAAAACTTATTAAGTCATGATCCTATACATGCACAGCGAACATGGAGTCGATTTCTTTAAACTCATGCGAAGGAATACTTTGTCTTAGGCTTGCTTTTGTATGAATGAAAGACGCCCTGGTCACATAATATCATGTAGCTTGTGGTTTAATCCTCACTATCTTGGCTAAGATTAATACTGTACTTAAGATTTGGTGCTTTTGCCTCTTTATGCAATGCAAAATAACAAATGCACAATCCCAATTATAGATAGGAAGCCTTCATACGTCATTCAGTTTTGAACGGATGGAGATACGTTTTAATTCTAGTCCAAAGACATATATTTTCTCAAAAAAGAAGAGTGAAATAGGAAATAGTTAAAAGCAAGTAATAAACGATAAAAATTCATTTGAAATGAAAGGACAAGTTAGTCGTGATTTTGCACTTGTTCAGCCAGCCGGCCAACCGTTGGTCTTAATAATATAAATAGCAAGTAGTAGACAGCACGTACGTAGAACGACTCAGTGTATTGCTGTGTGCAACAGACATACCTCTCACTTGTAGTATAAATGTTACTATTTTTGCAGCTGAATCAAACTGTTACAGCGAATTTAGAAATTGGAAGTTTCAATTTGCCAAAAGCATAATATGATTATGATTAGTAGATGCATTCCCTTTACTTAAGTTGTTGGCTTGTAGAAGCGTACGTTAGTTAATAGCAATTGGATCGGGGAAGATTGAGTTTGAGAATGTTACTAAAATGTCGAATGCTGTTCTGTTGTAACTGTGTTAAAGAAGATAGTTTTGAAGTCATGCTTATGGTAAATAGTTTATGCAGGGATACTATACTACCACAGATTTAGATACTACTACAGCTACTACGCGACATATTATACCTGATGGAGATGCAAAAGGAAAGGGTTTCATCAGAAGAAGAGAATTGCACTAACAATAAATAACAATTAATCCCAAGTGATTTTTACTCACTTTCAATTTTCTAAAAGCCAATAATGCGGTCATTCTGTTTGGCTTTCCTTCCTTAAAACGTCACTGTCATATTTCTAGAGCCAGAATCTCCTTAACGCATTTGCTATTTTGATGAATTAAGTTGTGAATTTTCATTTAGTACATTTATTTGATGGAAGAATGTGGCTCAGAGTAAAATAGACGACTCAAAGAGCATATTTGTATAGATAATTACACCATAAATAATGTGTCATCTCTATTAAGAAAAGCAACTTAAAATTGTTTCTTTAAATGGGAAAATTCATGCATTTACACTTTGATTTAACGGATCAATGTCCACTTGGTGTTCTCAATCTGTCAATTAAACCCCCAAAAGTCACAACCTAGCCCGAGCCTTAAAATAGTAAACATATTATTTTATGCATGTGTAATTAAATTATAAAATTTCAACCTCAAAACTATTAGCCTGTCGATATTAAATTTCAGTATTAATGGATGCTTGCATAAGAGTATAAATAAGCAAGACTCTTAGTAATAGTAATTAACAAAGTTTTATCAAAAATAATTATACAGACACACCTCATCCCCTTTTACAAGTTTTTGTAGTGTGTATTCTCTGGGCATGTAATCTTTCCACTCTGATTCTAACTCGAAGGCGAACGCGGTGCGAATCCTATGATAAGTCAAGTAAAGTAAGGTTGCTCGTTTGTTCGGTCGGTGTGGGTGTGAGTTTTGCATGTTCGCTTGTAAGAAAGTACCTACTTTGCATGTAGTGTTGAAGTGTTTTATTTGGTACAACCTGTTTTCTTTAAAAAATGCATCTCTCCTCAGTTGCCTATGAGAGATTTATGCAAAAGCACGTGTGTGCACTTTTTACTTCACTCCTTCCTTGCATGCAGTGCATATCTATGTGTAGATGTGTAACTGGTTGCTGCAGTTGTAATATTAATATTTTGGCTATCATCAGTTTTTAGCTGAAGATTAAAGCATTCCACGGCAGGGCAGAGAAACATGCATGCCTGCTTTAAGATGGAGATGATTAGCTTTAAGTTAAAAATGATAAAAATGGCTTAAGAAAGGTGTTGAAAGATTAACACCAAATGCCAACCTCAACATAATTTTTATTGTACTAGATTTGATGTTTGATTGAGAAGTGGTAAGAAAGGTTTTGGAAATAATTACTATGATCTTGAGTGGAGTTGTTTAAATCGAATTGTACAGAGGTATTAGTATTAGGTAGGTTGGTTAAGAGTTGAAAAAAATTTATGTGACAATATTGCATTTTTTGAAAGTAGGCTGAGAGACTTATTAGTTTAGAACTTAAGTTTAGTTTTGTGTTTATAGAACATGGAATAATATGGTTGCTTGTAGGGTATTTAAATCTGCTTAGCAATTGAGAAATTAGCAATTTCATTGTTTAGCTCAACAAGTGGTAATTGTACCAATTAGTCCACCCACGACGATCAACGATTGAGGATATAAATGATGAACTTTTGTTGTCATTCCTGTTACCCTCCTTGTGTTTTGTTTGTTTTGTTTCTTGTTCTCATCCTGTCTGGCTTGGCTAGGCAAGTCTATTGCTTATGAAAATCTAATATCCAAGGGTTGTTTTCATTTGTATTCCATACAGTCTTATGTCTTAAACAATGACAACTTTCGACTATCGAATTAGACACACAGCAGAAAAGGGAGGAAGGGAAGATATTATTGGGCAATATTATCTTAAATTGAAATTATTTACATTCATGCCAGGTAGCTTTAGTCTGGGGTTTATTTCTTAAATCAATACCAAATGAATTCAGCATTCTAAGGATTTAACTGTTTTATACCTGTATTTGTATAGTGTTTAATCATTTTTAAGTGGGCGTCAGTTACTATCCCATGTCCACTAATGTGAATGAGGTTCCTCTGTCCAGTTTATAATTTTTGCATAAGATCATTACTTGAGAAAGGTTTGTAAGAATGTGATATTAAAAGCAATTTAATACATCTATTTGTATGCATTCGTTTATATCGACGGAATAATTCTTACTTTATTAATAATAGACAACTAGATAACTCAAGCAATCATGCATTATTTTTGATGATGCATACTATTATCATCATTAGCATTACCTAACAATAAACTTACAAGGAGGAAAATTAGAAAGTGTTAGTTTAATATGCATTATACTACTGCCAGAATGTTTCTTATTACGGATTAGTAGGAGATCGTGGTTAACTATTTTTTGACTTCCAAGATTTTTCATCTCTATAATAAATATTGGTACTCCTGCACTACTGCTACTTTATAACTGTACACCCTAAATGTAAGATTTCATTAGTAAAACAGTCATTGCTTTTATTCGCCATAATAATCCCAAGTTTGCGTAAGGATTTTTAGAAAACACTGCTAATGCTAAGTTGGCTTGTGTATAGTGTAATGTTTTGGAGTAAAAGGAGGTACAATAATTTGCCAAAATGTGTATCATTTATAGGCATATATTACATTTCGAAACATATATCAGATTGACTCATACGCTGCTCACCTATAAAATATCAAATGTTAATACTAATATAACAAACAGATTTTATTTTTATTTATAGTAATAGCATTAAGTAGATTTAGGTATAATTCTTTATGCAAAAATGTGCATTTAATTTGTATGCAAAGTGGTCAGTGTTTTATTTAGTCATGTTTATCAAACTACACTTTTTTAAAGAGAGAAAAAGATACTGTACTTTTAGTAGGATTAGTACTCACTGTATTAAATAAGCTGGGGGTTTAATACAGAAATGAGTGTGTCTGTGTGGTTTGTTCTTTTTTAAAAGAAAGTAATGTGCAATAAAAGGTATGAATGACCACAAGAAAGGTAGATACGAATTATCTTTGTCTGCATGTTCGTCTATCTGCAAGGAACAAAACGCAGATAAAAGGTTGGTAGGTGAGCTAATTTGATTTAATGAAAAAAGTATGTTTCACTTTCTATGCAAACAATTAGAGACTAATACGTAAAATAGGATAAGGCAATTTGATAACCTGACTGAATGGGTAGAAATGGTAATGTTTTCGATGTGTCAGAAAGTGTTGCGAAAAAATGACTGACAGTTTAGCCTAAATATTACTTCTGTGGTAGGAGGTAAATTATTTGTGGATAAAGATTGAAGATAGTCGATTAACTCTTAAAGTAAATTCTTTAATTGAATTTGACCACAGATTTGGAACCTCCAACTAGAATCTTTACAGAATCTTTAGTAGCTTTATTCATCAAGTCTTTCGGATCTAAAATTTTTAATTTGATAAGTTTAAACTTTTGTTTTCTACAAACTATTTCAACGGCCTTTGCCCGTTTTAGACCCAAGTCGGTGTAATTGATTACCAAAAAAACGCAATTCCCTTATCTAAAAAGCTCACGACGACCAACCCAAGGTAATTCGTTGGTATGTAAAGCCGTAAAAGTCAATTCAACAACCTATTTACAAATCACATTAACAATTACATGAGCTCCAACAAGAGGCAAACAACAACCTAAATTCCTCTTTGCAACAAGTTGACAACCATTAAAAAAGCAACCTGTTGTCATCAACTGAAAAAGTAATCATCATCCCACACTAGTTTTGCCTCTTTTTAAATCTGCGAGCAAAGCATTAAGTCTTTCTCCAATCCCCTTCATATCACTAAGCAGTTAACCTGAACTGAAGCAAAACCAGTACAGAAAAGTTCGTTTACAATAAATAAATCAATCCTAATAAACCTTCCAGTCAACCCTTTTCAAAAAACGGTCTCACCCATAATTCTTTTTGGTTATGGAAAATAAATGCACAACTCTCTCCTGCACTGCTCTTATCTGCCCTGTATGCCTTTAAGATATCAAAATCATCATTCCAAGTCCACTTATCTACACGAAGAATCCCCTTGGTATAAAAACATTTTTTCCGCAACTGGGTAAACTAGTGTAGTAGATGTGTTCATCTTATGATATCATGTTAGATAGTTATACCAAAAAGTTATCCTAATCTTCTACATTCTTTTACACTTGATATGATGAAAATACGACGATGATGATTTCATCTAAAGCATCTTGTGTGTGATGCATAAGAAAGAACAAGTGAGTAACCTTTAGCTTGGATAAAATAAAACAGAAACTTCTTGGGTTTCACTCAAGTCAACGAGAGGAATGCTTCTTCTTCTCAGTCTTCTTCTGAAGCTCTACCTCGAGAAGATAATGCTAACAGGTTGGAAAAATTGCATCCACCTATCTATCTCTTATATTAAACTATTTACAAGCTTATCTGTATACAGTAAGGTACGTACATAAGTAGGGATTGACTTAGCAGAATGGTGGGCATTCTGTAGCATTTTTCTATACCCAAATTATGCACCGTATTATTATCTATCGCACACCATTACACGTTCTTTGTAAGAAACACAATATAAAATATGAAACTTTATAGTTTAGTACAGAATAGTAGTAGAACACATTAAGACTTACTCAAAGTTCATAACTTAACTAGATGCTGCGAATGAGTTATGTCAAAAATTGTAAGGTATGTGGTATGCATAAATGTAGACAGAGACTATGGTCCTTTTTAATAGTTAGTTGAGAAAACGATTCTGATTTAAGAGTAAGAGGTTTTCATTTTTTTAATAGACCATTCATTCACTTGCTATTTTAAATATCGTGTTTGTGAAGTATCACGGATCTCATAATCGCAACTATTACTAATGATGGTTGATAATTCAGATGTAAGTCTATCTGAATCGTACTGTATAAGTGCACTTTTGCAGATCGTCTAAGGAGTTGCTGTAGCAAGATTGGCATTTTATTTCTTCCAAAGGGTCTTACTTACTATTCGTTGCGTATAATGTATACATTTTTACAGTGGATCGTGTACATTACAGTCGTTAAGCGGCATAGTCTTTTGAACTTACTGTACTTAATAGTAAACTATTTAATCAGAGTCGAATATAGATTAGGTTGGGATAGGATGGAAGGGATTCTTAGCGCAAGAATTCATGAGCATGAATATGCAAGTTGCATTCAACGCACCGAAAGCTAGAGCGAGGTCAGGTAAAAGGAAAGATATTTAGATTGAATTGAGGAATTTAAAGGTATAAAACGATTCAATGAAGGTGCAAACACCTATTTTTGTGTTTCTTATAAACGTGCAAGTTGATAGATATTTTATGTTACTGAGAAATTCACCTACTTTAGGTTTCAATGTCTCCTAAAACAACAAAAATTGCTTCTGGAGTTCATGAATAGATAATTTAAAAACTGATCGATTCATAATTTTCCCGTCAATCAATACCAACGGCTTTTTTATAGCTTGAGAACAACACTATTTATCATCAATTGTTTTAAGCATGTGTTAAGTAGGAAGCACATGCATCATTCATCACAATTAGAATCACCATCATCACTTTTACAACGGACGCAACATCTTCTTCGTCCCTAGGATCTATACTTATGTCTTCATGCAGTCATCATTAGCACTTGTTTTAGACAGTAAATCAACTAATTAACCTGCTACTTGTTAATTAAACAGATTTTCCCAGGTTAATTGTTTCATATGGCGTACATTTTAAATAATTTTGATGCAAATAAGTTGCAAAACTGTTTTTTTAACATGAATTCTGATTAAGCTTGTGATAAGCAGTCGAGGCTATATTCTGCATACATTAGTCTGGCTATAAATAAAGACGGAACGTCCCTACATATTCGAAACCTTAAATTTATTTCCACTCCTTGAACTGCCCATCTCTCGCTGCTACATTTATTCCTCCGTCCGTTTTTTATTTCGCAGAAGCCTATACTTGTACCTGCAATTGTAATACAGTTCACTCATCCGTTCGTGTCCCTCTTTAAAACTTTTAAAGAAGGGGATGAATTGCAATTTACAGGTAGATGATTTTCCCAGAAAAAACTTTGGCAAACTGAATTTATTGTAAGCAAGCAGCTAAGTATATAAAAATAATCTTTTTACTAAATCCATCTATAACTAAATCCTTCTGACTTGCTGCAAGCAAGTGATATAAAACCACAAAGCGTTAAGCCATCCGTTTAACATTAAGTATATATCGAGGGTGGTTGCAGAGAGGTAAACTCCGATTGTTCTTATTTAGTACTTGCTTGCTTATCTATCCATAAATATACCTTCTTTAGTTAGACTAACTCTCTTCAATGTTCGTTCATTGCTCAAGAAAGTACTCGGGGATGGATGATTATTTGTAGGTAAACTACTACTTAACGAACTAACTGCTGCTGAAAGATTAGATTAACATTACGAGGATGACCCTAGGATTGCAAAAACGTGTAGTTGACTTTTGATTAAAAAAAATCACAAACCATACAAGTAATAACAACCTTAGTTATACATCCAAGATTTCTAGTAGTTAAGTCAAGAAGAAATGAATAAAATAAAATCCCAGTGCACTATTCTATTCAAGCGTAGTCAGTCACTCAGTCGGAGGCAGAAATCATAGCTAAAAAGGATAGTTAAAAAACTTCCCTGGCAGTAAAAATGTGTATATTAATAATATATTTACTTGATCGTAGGTTGTTGTACCAAAGTATGAGTAAGTATGAATTATTTATCGAGGAAAAAAAACTGTACACAAAGCCCAACTAAACAGCGCTCTATAAAAGTATAAGGGAGTGAAGGGAGTGAGTGATACGAATTTGCAGACGATAGAATGTCATTTTTTTCATCATCGCAACAAACCAACCAACCACCACGAACGAAACCAAGGAGCAATCTTTTAGAGAATGAACCTTCTAGATCTCGCAAATAAAAGGAAGGAACCTTATGCCTACTCAAATTTATAAGACGCATACCTGTCTAAACCTCCTAACTAAGGAGCAAAGTGACTAGTTACAATAAATATTATGCATTTGGGTATATATTTCATACACTGATGATGATAACAACTAGCGAGTGACGATGATATGAATGGAGGAACTACATGAAACTAAACTATGAAGCAAGTGTTGCTAAAGAAGCTATACTTGCTAGTTTCTTTTTGCTGATGTTGCTTATGTATTATTATTATGCTTTAGTGTTACTTTTGGTATAAAACTGCGAACACAAGAGGCGTTCCGAGAGGGTGACTGAACTGATAGTGCACGATTTTGCCCTCGGCACACTTGGAATTTCATCTATCCGTATCCTCGACGAAAGTTTTGAAAAACTTTAGCCACTTACATGTATATATTATTGGAGTAGTTTTGGTGGTAAGTCTACAAGAAAAATAATATTAGGAGGATATGACGGATTGGATTGAGTAGATGGGCTTCTTATTAAATAAAATATTTTAAACAAGCATTAACATAGTACCAAGGAGCTTTCAGAAGAAAAATGTGGTCTTAGGATGGGAAGTATTGTATTTGCATCGTGTGCTTGAGGTTCTCTCAGAAGGTTTAAGATGATATTTTGTTCTTATATTTTTGGCGATTGGGTTGTATCTAGTTTGTCATAGTCATTAGTCATATTTCTCATAATATGCCGACGATTTGTTCATATAATTTTAATACTTAAAAATAAATGCAATGTACCTGTGAGGTATCTATGCCACTCTTAGCATGTAGCAGTGACATGAAGTTTCACTACCCATTATTTCTATTAGGTTCTTCTATTGTGATTATGACGCATGAACTTAGTCAAGTCACTCTTTTTCTAGTCAGTAAATGTCCTAATAAATATATATATACAGGAGTACAGGACGTTGGAGATATGTGATGTGATTTGGTTAGTTTATTGTACAATATTGCCTGAAGGTTTAAGATTTCTCAACCATTCCTCCCAATTTGATCCAATCGTTCGGCTAATTTATGACAGGCGAGGACACACTCTAATATATAGGGAGTAATAGTAATGGGAATGGGAAACGTTTTAAAAGTGGAAATTAATAGTTTAATAAATTGAAATAAAACAATACCGCTGATAGTTTTAGATGGATAGATTCTAAAGTGTGATTAAAGTAAAAGAGAAAAGATAAATTAACTGTGGATTACATAACTAATCTTTTAAATTGACTGGGACAAAGTTGCCGAATTCTTTGGTTATCTCTATCATTATCTCTATTAGTGCTTTTTATTTAGAGGTAAGTATTTACGTAGTAGTATTGATAGGAAAATTACTCTTGTGACTGGAATCCGGCCAAAACAGAAGCTAGATATATTACTAAATGGAATTTCTTAGTATACAACCAGAAGTCAATCTTTTAAGCAGCATAAAAGTCAAAGTTTAGCGTGAAATAAATCTCACTAATGTCACCGCTATTAAATATATAAAATGGCGAAGTATTTTCATGAATTAATTAATTCACTTAAATAGTTCTTTCTTGTCCGTACTAAAAAGTATAATTTAAAAAATCTCGAAGGAAAGCCAATACTTAATCTTACTACGGCAAAGCTAGATTGACTCATTTCAACCGGCGATTGGTTGTCTAATGATCAGCGAGTAATGAATGTAGGCAAAAAACCAAAACGACAACTTCAACGACGACGATGTAGACATACTCCAACTCAAAGCCACAAAAAAACTATTGGATCGATGTCAATGATTCCGATTTAGATTGTGCATATATTTACACTCTCAATAATCCTTACATGCATACGTATAAAGTTGCATGCATTATTGCAATCACCGACTATTACTGAAAGAAGATATACTTTGCATAAATAAAGATGACTATAAATGAGCCGTCTACTACAGCTACTTCTACTATTTGCTACTTATCAAATGCATTACATCCAAGTTATTACCGTAAAGTCGCGCATTACAGCCGCCCTCGTTAATTTAGCCGCATCCGTTTTTAACATAGCCCAAAATAAA
>JAQFZX010002146.1:0-21403 GCA_034682405.1 Hydroisotoma schaefferi | reverse complement strand
AATGGGAGGGTAGGGAAGGACCCTTTTGAAATAGACGGGAAGGACCCCCCTGAGCCATATGGGTAAAGCAATGTATGCCCTGTGCTATTATAAATCCAGCATCTAAGTCTAAGTAAATCAAATCTGTATTCCTTCTTCTATTAGGTTGTATATAATTTTATTGGGGTTTAGGTTTAAGGCAAGAAGAAAGGGTAGGGTACATGCAATGCACTGATGCACTTGTACGCGGTGGGCGCTATTTTATGGGTGTGGTTGTGGCTTATTCACATTAAGAGATTTCAGTGCAATTGAAGATGGTATACTTTTTTATTATTTCGTTTAAAACTTGCGTAAAATTCCTCCAATTCTCTTGAATACCTCTTAAACAGAATAATGTAATTTGAGTTCTTGACAGCTATTCCAAGTAGTTTTTTTCATGGCTTCTTCTATTGTCTCCTATTCATATCCTACCTACTTATCGAATATTGTATGGCTAGGTTGGAAGGAAAGAGGCACTGGATGAATTTATAAACCAAAACAAAACATCTTAAGCAAAAATGTAAGCTTGCAAGTTAGCCTATTTCTCCTGTTACCTGTACTTGAGATTTGATTGATTGATGTCAGCTTTTTTAATGCTTCCTATGCGTAAGCCTGGATATTTATTATTGTTCAACGGTGGTGTGACGGTAGTGGAATTCCTATTAAGGATTTCAGTGTGCAGTCTATGCGTAACACGACTACCATTTTTACTGCCATGCAACCCATACTCGATTGTACTAATTACAACTGGAGATTCATTTCAGTCTTCGTCTGATATATTTTTGCGTTATTATTTTTTGCTGTCCGCATCCGCAACGTGTACTTGAAGCCGTGTAGCATTGTTTTAAAAGTGACCATCCAAATGGGTAGAGAAAATGTATAAAAATCTCGGTTTTCGGAATTTGTTGATTCTAATAATTCTGAATAGGCTTTGTAGTGCTTTCGCTTTCCTATATGGTTATATGAGATGATAAATAAATCATATAATTCATGCATCCATGGAACTAGTTTAGCTAGTATAATAATAATAGCTTATGCTTTTAGCATTCAAGCTGGAGAGGGTGATGTGTTTGTCTGTAACATATCAAGTAAAGTTGCGTGAAAAATGGAATGTCAAGTTTCAGTTTATTCTTTAAGATAGGCTGCATCTCCTCCTGCCATATTGCGAATTTTGCTCCATATTATAATCTTAATCTTAGTATCGTAGGTTAGTGAATGGTTAGAGAGTCTTGCTATTTTCTGTGGACAAAAAAGGTATCCTCCTCGAAAACTCGAGAAGAAGGATAGATCATGTCTGTGTATGAGTCTATGACTACTTTTGCGAATCATAGTTAATTCATGCATGTGCTTGCTTAGTTCAATATAATAAGTATTATGCAGACCGTTGCTTGCTTAAAGTAGGTATTGGGCCATTTTGCGAGGGACGATTTCAACTTACGTTAATACCTTTTCTCTGTATTCTATACGGTATTTAAGTTTCGAATGGAGTGACGGACGAGTAGATTGATGAGTATATTAAAAGTACTGAAAGGTTTTGAAAGAAGTCTAAATTGACAGTTACTTGTAAATCATGGTAAAATCAAAAAGCTTCCTTGGAGGTAGTTAACAGAACACTAGGTTTATTTTAAGGCGTTTATATCATAATTGGGTAAGATGAATCAGTTTATTAATTGGAGTTTAATTTTTGATTGTTTTAGTGCAAAGTCCAATGACTCCTACAAGACTATCCAGGATTCAAGAGAAGAATACACTGGCAGGCTTGAATGACCGGCTTGCAGCTTACATTGAGAGGAACCAACAATTGGAAACTGAGAATGCGAATTACTCAAAGCAGGTAAATAAACTGATACGTTTGATAAAAGGCATGAACTTTTAAGCTGCAAATGTGAATTCTGAATAATATACTAAACGTGGCTTTCTATTACTTTCAGATAACGCATCATGAAGAGACCATGAGTCGGCGAGTGTCTACTGTCAAGCAAAGCTACGAGCAGGAGGTAATGACGCTGCGAAAGCTTGTAGATGAAACAGCAAAGGATAAGAACAAGCTCGAGAATGAAAACGTTTCACTTAAGCGAGATGGGGATGACACTAAAACGAAGTAAATTAAGAACGCTTTAAAAATGTAATATTGTATGAAAGTGTTTGCTAAAAGACCTTTTTGTTTGGTGACCTAGGTTGGACAAAAAAACTAAGGACTTTTCAACTCTCCAGCGTCAGTTGACCAATGTGGAGAACTCTTTGGCAGAGTTGCAAGCCAACTCTAGCAGAACTTCTGCAGAGAGGGACAAACTTTTGGCCGAGAGGAAGGTGAATAAAATACAGTTGTGGATGAAGTTGTGCAGTTTAGTTGAAAGACATGCTTATAAGCTTGAGCTAGCATGCTAAAATATTGGTTTTGTGTATTTTCTATTCCAGGACTTGGACACCGAAATTCAGAGGCTGAGCAAAGAAGTTGCTGATCTTCATAAACGCTTTGAAAGAGAGTCTTTGGCGAGAGTTGAAGCTGAAAACCTTCTACGTAACAAGACGGAGCAGCTGAACTTTTCCTCTCAGGCTCATGAGAAGGAAATTCATGAAATTCGTTCCAGGCGTCAAGTGGAGATTCAGGAAGTTGATGGACGATTGCAGCAGGTACATATCTGCTGTTATATTTCAATATTTAAATCCAAATTTTAAATCCTTTTTAATGAGATAATATTCATATCCTTTTATTAGGAGTATGAAACCAAGTTACAGCAAAGTTTACAAGAACTACGAGCAGAGTACGAAGCCCAACTCCGGGCTAATAAGGACGAAATGGACAGTCTTTATGATCAGAGATATGCGGATTTGAAAGCTCAGTTAAAGAGGACTCAGAGTTCCTGTCAATCTAGGGCAGAAGAAATCAGTTCTTTGCAGGCGCGTTTGGATGCCTCTTCAACTAGCAGCACTAGACTAGAACAAGAGCGTAATGAACTCCAGCGTCGGATCAAGGAACTTGAAAAGAAAATTGACGATGACCATTCTCGTTTTGCCAAGATGTTGGAAGCTCGTGACAACGAGATCGACTCCTTAATGAACGAGAAAGCTGTGCTAATGTCGGACTATCAAGACTTAATGGACACCAAGGTGGCTTTGGACAATGAAATTGCTACCTATAGAAAATTGCTCGAGTGTGAAGAGAGAAGGTATGATATCGCAGATATTTCGGTGTCGCATTTTTAAACTTCGTTCGTATTTCTGGTTTTGACTACTCTGTTTATCAAACTTGTACACAGGTTGAGCATTTCACCACGTCAGCGAGGAGTAACTCCTGCAGATGGACGGCGAGGAACTCCTCTCAGAGCTACTAAGAAACGGCAACGATATGAAGAAGAGTCCGTTGAATCTGCAGCGGAGTATGATACTAACTCTGTGGTTCATGGTGACATTGAGATTATGGAAGATGACCCAGAAGGCAAATATATCCGATTGACCAACAAGGGGGACAAGGCAAGCAACCAAATTACAAACTAACACCCAAGAATAACAAGTCTTACAAAACAATTCTTCAGTTTCCCATTTCATTTCAAGAATTCAGTGTAATATTAAATTCTCGCCTTGAAGTCGTGCATGTATTTAATGAAACGCTTTTATCTTTATAATGCATAGGAAGTTGCCCTCTCGGGATGGACATTGACTCGACGAGCAGGGGAGCTGGAAACAACTCACAAGTTTCATCGGCAGATGAAATTGGAACCCAAAGGAGTTGTGACTATTTGGTCATCCGATGCAAGCGGTGGAGTACACGAACCCCCAACCTCTTTGGTGATGAAGGGTCAGAAGTGGTTCAGTGCAGATAAAATCTCTACCACTTTGTGCAACAATGCTAGCGAGGTATTAACAACTTCAAACTTTAAGATGAGTATACGATACATTTTATTTGACGATGACTATCAATGGAACTTTGATATATTCTTAGGAAATGGCAGCCCGGGAAACCCGACGTTTGCAAGTGAGCCATCAGCGGAAGCGACTGGGATTCGGACCAGAAGAACTCTTCCATCAAACAGGAGATGAGGCCCAGGGAGATAGGTGTGTTATCTGCTAAAGACAACAGCAACTACTGAAATCAGTCTCGGCAACCTGGCATAGAGTCCCAAGATATTTTGAAGTAGTTATGGAAAGGTTAAGATGACGATTGAGCCGATAAATTTGAAAACTTGTTTTGAAGACGGTGTTTTGTAAGAAGGTGTTTCTTTCAACAGAATTTATTTAGATTATTTTTCAAAGTTAAGCAGCATTTTATAAGGAAGGTCAAGTCGAACGATTGTTCCAACAACCTTATTCTGAACAAAAAACCAAATGCTACATTTTAGTGTTAGAAAATAAAGGTCTTTTTATTGAATAGCCACTCGCATATTTGACGAGGTTACCGAAAGGCAATAACCCTTTATTCACAGAAAGATAGCAGGAATATGACTTAATTCAAACAAAATTGCTGGGGCATAAATGCCCATAATTATGGTAGGCATAATTGTACGGGCATAATATCAAACGGCATCCCTTAAAAGTAACCAAATTCATTTGATTGATCTTCTACTAGGATTTTCAAATTTTTATATATTATAACAGCGACCTATTACTGGCAGCAATACGACTTGAGTTAATTATTATCTACTTATTTGTACTATTTTCGCTTAAATAAACGATGAATTGATTGATAAAAATTACATATCTCCCTATAGTATATGGCTTGACAGGCTACATCCATATTATCCATGGATTAACATATTTCATCTTATTAATTTTTCTTTCAAATTTCATTAACTGTCTTCGTGCAAGTTCTTTATTTCTCGGGAAGACAGACAGTCGTCCTATGCTTAATTCAATGTTATCTTGATCAACTTCTTTAATTGAAGATTCACAAATAATAATCAGAGTCATATAAAACAGGAGCCGACCAAAATGTACATGCACACATACATGATATGCATACCACACCCTATTTGTAGCTAGGTCATAAAAGTGATCAAAAATAACGTTCTAGAAAGTTGTTAAGGTAGTAAAGTAACTATAAAGGGTTGAGTTGGCAAAGAAAGATGTTTTTACCGTTAAGCGTTACAATTCGTACTCTCTACTTGGACGAACAATGTCAATCCTTTTGTGGAAATGGTAGCTTTATCTTACACAAACTAAAACTGTTCATCCCTGTATGCAGAATAAGTTGCATTTGCATTTGTTCAATAATAACCACCGATCATGTCTTTCTATTGTCTATGCCCCTTTCTCTACATGCATTAGGTTCATGTGTCTGCATTTTTCACTTGACGAAGAATAAAAGTGCATAAGATGAAGACGTATGTGATGCGATGAGTACTGCTGCACAAGACCGTTGAGGGCACGTCTTACTTAAACTGATGCACTATCCGTCACTCGCTATTAAGCAACTTGTTACTCTCTACTAACAAAGCATATTTAAAAATGGACAGTCAAAGTTTAAGCAGTCGCTGAATTCATAAATACAAGAGCGACCTATACAAACTACCGTCTCTTCCATTTATAGCCCCGTCAATTCAGGGGGTGCTTCTGCTAAGGGGCAACTATTCTAGAGGGGGTTGTATTACAAAGATATACGGCACAAGCATGTCTCAAGATGACTTCAGCTCACTCAGAGAAATTCGTTGTATATATATCGCATATGCATATGTTATGTTGAGAACTCCAATGTGCGAAAAACCTGATCTGAAAGAGCCATAGCCATAGGTCCTGGTCCGCCGACCGACTTGGTTTGTTCACGGAGAGATTAAAATGAGATGACTCAAAATACCAAACTTAAATCCCTTTGACTCACTAAATAATAGCATTCTTTACCCATCTGCCTCTTACTACCAAGTCAAATGTCTTATTGAAGCATTAAATAGCACCATTCATGATGAGGACAATATTATTTACATTGTGAATAAGATACAAGGAATAATACATGAATCCATTTGAGCTCTCCTCCTTCAGCTTTATTTATTTTATCCAAGCTCAAAGTTAAGTAAGATTCTGCTAATGGACGCTTTGTTTTGTATGATATTTATTTCCATGTATTATTAAAAGTATGCATACTAATGTACTATGTCCGTCGATACTCTCTTATTCTGTACAAGATATCGTATATAATCATAATCAAGCTACTACTGCACTGCCATGTATTGTTCCGTGCATGATACGATTGTTTGTAAATGTGCTGGACAAGCGTCTTTCTCTAATTGATTTTTGTCCAAAACTTGAGAAAGCTATTAAGATGAAACGACTTTAAAATAAACAGGACTTGCAGAGAAGAACTCTTCTGCTAATATTAAATGTATTTTAAATACATATGAGAGTATCTACAGTCTACTTGGAGTTCAAGCCGATTTGTTTTATTATTCATACAATGAATTCAATCTAGCACTGATCCCAGGAGTATCTATTTCATTCTAGCATAAGTTCTAAAACTAAATTTATCTAAGGAACCTTTGTGTTAAATTGTATTTTAATCTCAGAATAAATTTGAATAACAAGAGCTGCTGCTATGGTCCTAATATTATATTATAAATAATCTATCAGATCCGTGTCATTTACTTTATATTTTTATTTCCATGCTTTGCCCTCGTGGTCGGTTGATGAGATGTGAGTTTTATTGAGGCAGGGAAGAAATGTCCTGAAGGTACATGATCCACCACAAGTTGGGGCCATTTTATATTTTTAGCTTGAAGGGCCAAAAGAACGCCTTACTTAACAAGGGAGTGCTCTTCACAAACAACCTCGCAATCTTTTATAGGGATCTATAGAGGGAGGAAAGGTTCTAGAAGGTTGGCGAAGGGTATCTTTTACATCCTCGTTTATAGCCCGCATCCTAATGTACAACCA
This sequence comes from Hydroisotoma schaefferi, assembly GCA_034682405.1. NCBI lineage: Eukaryota > Metazoa > Arthropoda > Collembola > Entomobryomorpha > Isotomidae > Hydroisotoma > Hydroisotoma schaefferi. The sequence goes on along the minus strand of JAQFZX010002146.1, from coordinate 14,524 downwards.
TAAAATCCTCACTTGTATCCGTTACGCATAAAACCCTTCGAAATACAAGGGCACTGTACACCGTACTGCTTACTTGTTTATTTGCCTTGAAACTATAAAGGTTCCAGAGAAGTTTTACTCCCTCTCCAGGGCAAGAATTGTCAAACTTGTAGTTTTTATGAAAAAATCAAAGGACTTTTCAACCGTTCATGCTTTTTCTCCCGATTCTGCTAAAAGTTCAAGTCATACGAGACGAGATTAAAAAAGTTCCTGTGAAATTGTCAAGTTAACTTTTCCTTAAGTCTTATTTGAGTTAAAAAGAATGTAAAACAAGGAATCCCACTTCATTCATTCAGAACAAGGTTGGAAGCTTATACTCCTCAATTTATTCATGGAACATAATCTTCTACTTTGTAACTCGACTAAGTCCCTTGCTTGCGATTCTTCTTATACTGAGTGAGCTATCCTATAGTTAAAGTTGGTTGGAGCTGAGGGTAAAAACAGAGCAATTTGAATGAGAATGTCAAGGAAGCTGGAACAAGAAGAGGTTTAGAAATGTATTTATGTATAAAAGGATGAGGAGATGGAATTCCTCACCAAAAATGCAACCACCAATTCAACAATAAGGTCAGGTACAGGCAGGTATACGGTTTAGAAAAGGTGGCTTTCCAATCCTGAGAACTAGCAACGGCTTTCAATTCCTGGTAAATAGTATCGAAGTGGTCTTAGCTGAATTTCATACCTCAACTTAAACCTCATCTGCTCAGCTTTAGCTTCAGCAAGGACAGCCAGTAAAAGGGAAGGCCAGGTAAAAGGTTTACGAGAAGAATTACCGAATTTTTTAAAATAAAGCCCCCTTACTATTTTAGAGCTTTCACGTAAAAGGTTTATGATAAATAAAGCCCCCTTGCCCTTACTATTTTAGAGCTTTATAGTTTCATTTCCAGAAAGAGAGTAACTTTCAGGTTCAGGCTACTATTCCAAAACAGGTAATTATCTACATCTTTCCCCATGGGGCTCTATAGCTTGAAATAAGGTTCCTTATTTCATTAGAACTAGATGCGGCAGAAGAGAGGTGTTTACAACTTCGGGTACTCTCTCTCTCTCTGTTCTTTCTATAGTTTATGAATAAAGGGCAACAGGATGTTTACGAGGATAGTGTACACGAATAAGAGGAAGCCCTATTTAGAGCTTTTGGAGCCTTGGCTTCAAGGATTCATTGAGTACCCCAACCCAAAGGGTCAGCAAATAACCTCTTTACTAGGAACTTCTACACAAAAGGATGATTGGCATGGGACCCTCGTGAAAAAAGCGTCTTCTGCTACTACTACGCTTGTTTATTCCTATGGATTACTCAACTTATACCGTTCATATTTCCATTCAAAGTAATTGAGTTGAAACGAACAGGCAAGTTCCAACTGGCAAAACATCTAGAAAGACCCACCACCGGTTGCTTTTTCCGTCGTTGGCAGGGTGTCCCACCTTAAGCACTGCATCTGTATCCCTAAAGAATTAAAAAAACGGAAGAATGGAGACACTGGCTTTTTGGGGGGAAACCCCAGAAGAAATAGTTAAAATGCCGGTAGAGTTTTTCTAAAAGATTAAAAAAAATAAAAGCCTTTTGTCTCCAAATGATCGGTCGACTAAGCGGTTGAAATTCCTTTGGATGGAATCGCAAGGCATGAAATTATACTGAACGTACAAAATCAACACACAATTTAAGGTTTTTTTAAAGCAAAGCTTGGTAAAGAGAATGGGAGTTTTAGAAACAATTAAAATGCAAAATAATGGGGTTTAATTTTATATAACTTAGCCTGTTAATTTAAAGCCATACGCGTAACCTTAGTGTAAACCGCATCTTCAGTATATTACATGGGTTAAGACTTTGCACTTTTCTTGATTAAATGTTGAGATTAGCATGTTGCAAAAGGTTGTAGTTAGTGATGCTGATGACTGCTGCATTTTGTTGTGTGCAAGAACGGTCAACAACTAAATAAAAGCTGGCACAGGGTTGAAGTTAAATATATTATTAAATGTATCCAGTACATTACATGGGCGTTAGTTAATACTTGCTTGGAGAAACGTTAGCCTGAAATGCCATACAATAATGTATATAGAGGAATAAATAGAAGTGAATTTCTGCCGATGACGTTATCATCTTGGAAGTTTACATTATAATCTTAATATAATCAGGAGAGAAGGACGACATTAGGTAGACAGGACTTGCTCTAGGCGATAATAATAATTCCAATGAGGAGTAATGGTAAAATATTTATTCTGAGCTGAGTGAATGACTAAGATTCCTTGATGCCGATGCAGTCTGCAGATTAAAATCCAGTATTTTCCCCAGGTAAATGCAATAGGTACTCTTAATGAATTGGTTTGTACTTCAATCCATGGGATGAATGAATCTGCGTAAAGTAAGAATGTATCTGCATTGGTGGGTATAGGTACTAAAGTATTTTATTGTATGGTAAATTGAATGTCTTCAATTGTGCATTTATTAGCAGCAGAAATCTGACAATATGTAAGGCCCAATTTATAATTTCTGTGAGGCTAACAAGAGTTTCCAGAAGGAAACAAATTAGGTATTTTTGCGAGTTTTAATTTTCGGATAAGAAGCCAAAAGAATATTACTTTTCTATTGAATAAATCTAGCCATTGGCTGCCCGTTGGATCGAATAGGTTACAAAGTACATACTATTTTCAAGGAATGCATATGGAATACACAATGAATGAAGTCAGAGCTGGTCGTTGACAAGATTTTGTATGAATCTAGACATGATCTAGGTGGATGAATGGATCAAAACTTTGATCGTGAATTTAATTATTTGTTGGTAAAGGGGGGTCGGTGCGTTTTCAGGACCTTTATATTCCAAAATGTACGCTGTGCTTGCAATCCATTTAACCTTTTAAGTTTTCCTTACCATTTCCATAATGAATCTAAGCGTTAGCATTAATTAATACTGCTAGAAGCATACTTTTTGAAGGCCGAAGTACTTTTAAAATAAATAACTAACTCAGGCTCACCTCTTTCTCTGCATGAAGTTGAATTGTCGACATCCACGTGGCCGTGGGTGGTTTGCTACTATTCTTAGAAATATGATTATGATCCCAAATCCCAACGCTTTATGAAGTTTTCCTCAAATTCCACTTCTTCCACTACTGGATTAAAATTTGAATGGGTCATGGATGTTACGCTGCCACAAAAATGCACATGTTGGCCTTTGACATTGCGAGGTCAACTATTATCAGTATCCTCTAGTTAATTCCTACTCCATCCGTCAAGGTTTTCTCTGGAATGGTAGAATTTGGGTGGTAAGGTTCGGGATTGCATTGCATATAGTCGCCATTATGGCTGAGGTTGCATCTTGAGGTTTTTGTGTGCTGATTTGATGACATTTAGGAAAGCCTTTGACCCTGGTAACCTAGCTTTATGAGGTTTTAAAACAATACCTTCATACAGCTAGATAACCAAAGAGAAAGTCACGTTCCTCGTTTTGTTTAGCCACACGATTTCCCAGGAATTTCATAGACGACACCAAAATTACTATTTTCCTTCAATTTCTACAATTTCCACTTCCAGGAACTCAACCCACACAATTATAGGCTTCGAGTTACTTTAAAAAGCAGGATATGGTCTATAAAAAGGTATTATAATCCACTTCTACGAATTCATGTGCTTATAAAATGGTATACGCTTTTTTAAACTCACAATTTGTTCTGCAAAGAAAGCAAATGATGTTGGAACTTTGCACCGACGACTGAAATTGGTATTAATACATCAAAAGTTTACAACAACTAACTGAACAACCCCATCGATCTTTGGAAACTTCTGCTAAGCATGTAAAAACTTTTAGACATGATATTCATTGCTGACGCGTGAAATTGGCTAGTTAACTCGACCATAGTTTTTACAAACACACAGACAGACACAATCATACTCGAGGTCTAAGACTTGGGCATCCTAAACCAAAGTCTTGAAACTCCATTGAGTAATAGTACTCTAGTTGCTAGTACATAAACATTACATTGAAATAATGATAACTCGAGTTGAGAAACCTAGTCCTAGTATGACTTCCTTCTGACAAAACTAAACTGGCTTTTAAGATTAGTAAAATTTAACAAGTCCGCACGCAACACAATTAACCAACCAATAGCTTAAGTTATGGTATTTACATTGAAGAGTTAGTTCCACATACTCTGCCTGTCTTAAATTACAGAATTGCAACTTTAGTCTTAGACATTTGTCAAGATTCTGCCCTGCCTACAGTCTCGATGCTAACCGCGTCCTATATTTTGGGCGAGTTTGGGGGGTTTATAGGGTCCAGTTTGGGGTTTGAGAGACTCTAAACGGTCTTGGGCTTTTTTCTGATGAACTTGGCAAATTAGAATTAGACCTTAAACCCCAAATCTTTCTATACCCCAAGAGCATATTAACTGCGGCTTATAGAGAAGTGAGTTAACTTGACGGATATTCTTTTTGTGCTAAAACCTGCTTATTAGGGACGACGAGATGAGCTGAGTCAATTCTATAAAACTACCTAAGACGGATCAAGACAAAAGGGTTTCTTGCAGACTTGGCCAATTGGCGACTGATGAACTCAAACTGAGAAGTCTTGAAGACGAGACACGAGACTCGAGTTACTTCTTACAACTTCTTAACTTCTCTAAACCTACCTACCTACTACTCCTGCTACGAACTAGCTAATAGTAATAATATTATAATAATAATGCTGCATCCCATGCATATGCTTTCAATAATAATACAATAATTTTTACACCCATGCATACCATATGCCAGATGGCTTTAACACGATAGATGAATTGTAGCATTGAACCAACCGTTGTCCGTGCGTCTGCCTTGACTAATAGTTTCTAATTCTTAGAAACAAACTCTTTACATTTGGAGTTAGTTGACAGAAATATTATCGTGTAGTTAAGTATTTGGGAACATCTATTCAACAATATTTGTACATCAGGATCTTGTGTAAAAACAAAAACCCTAGAGTATTTCATAACCGAGACTCAATAGGTCAAAATAAAAACCGTTAAACTATTAATGCTTTCATTTCCAATGCTACCAGTTTATGAACCAAGTTTTACGGAAATCTATGCATCAAATCCGAACACTTTTATGATAACACCAAAGCTTACCCGAGCAGTAAGCTCAAGCTCTCCTTTTGTGTCCGTTTTTAACAAAAAAACCGGGATACTGCTGTTAAGCCGTTATGGTGATCTCAGAACTTCCACACCGTTCGAGCGTGGTCTCATTTCCCTTCCCCATTCCTCATTCTTCTCGGCTTTGGCTTCACTATTATTTATCCATTCGTATTTTTTTGAAAAACTGATTTCTTCTGAATTTTGAAAATAATAATAACAGCTCCAATACGTCACGGGAAGATAAGACATTTCCAGGAATATAAACCCAAAATCTCAGTCAATTAATTAAGTAAACGTAGCGAACGTACCTAAAGCTCGAACAAGACTGAAGCCGGAATTCATGAGAAGACTCGTGTAATGTAGGTTCTTCTTCACACAGAGATAAAAAAACTCCCTGATAATAAGAAAGACCATGGAAAGAGTATAATATAACCAGTAAAATATTGTGTATTGGATTGGAATAGGGTACTTTTTCTAGACCAACGACAACTCTATAGAAAGTAAGGTATTTCGAAAGGTTCCCTAGTTGTTCATTGTCAAAAGGGATTCTTTCTTGTCTATTGTTCCATTTCCTTCTCGTTGGTTCTCTATTTCCAGTAGAATAAACGGCCGCAGAACAGTTTCTAATCCCAATGCAATTCAATGAAGTGTAGTATCTTCATATTTGCCCAGATTTAGAAAATCCAGGATTAAAAATACATTAGAAAGTTGTTCATAAAATATTAAAGCAAAACATACAACGTCTTCGCCCTTGGAGTTGAAGGGATAAGATAAGATTCTATTTAACTAGATGGGCCGGTCTTGTACCTATGTATACCGTCTTGCAATGAATGATATGCAGTGAAGGAGAGATTATGGTCACTGGAAACCAGCATTTCATAAGATATTCCAGTGTAAGTATTCGTCTGTGTTCCATCCGGTTGAGAGCGTACATACATTTGCAAATAAGCATCAACATCATGGAACTGAAGGACAGAAAGACGGATTCAAAACTATAAGTGATGTTGTAACTTTCAATTAAGAAATATTCATAAAGCGAAAGAAGGCTAATTATAAATTCTCACTAGAATAACACCCGGATACAATACTGCTGTATCGTTTGCAAATTGTATGCCAAATTAAGAAAACCCTTTCTCCCTTCTTTCCATACGCATAAAAAGCTCTTCTGGTTTGTTTTTTTCTACGACAACTAACCAAGTGTCGTCTTTTAGAAAACGATAAGTGCTTATCTTATCTTACCTGTAGATGCTAATTAAAGTTCGGAGCGAAGGAAAGAAAGTTTTTATATGAACCTGCATAAAGTCATGTTTCTACTATGCATTCGTTCAACTTTGTGCATTACATGCATTCCACTGTGATATACCGCACTGAACAGCAATATACAGCAATACAACGCAGCATCAGCTACAAATGAATACTGGTTGGTTCACATTTCCACAACTGCTTTTCACATCTTTTTAATTTATAAAGGATCTATTGACTTTTTAATAAAAGCATAAATGAGTCAAAGAAGGATGTAACTAAAGCCATGACATCTCTTTCGATGTGCTATACAATTGTGGTTTATTCCTGTATCCAATGAACTATCTGTGGCGGATGCTTTTTAACTTTTAATCAAAATGCGAGGTTTGAAGCAAACTATCTGACGAAGGCTACTAATTTATGTATGTATTTATTTTTTAATAGGGATCGTATGCTGCGTAGGAAGTAAACCGGATGTGCTGACAATTCGTGCTTCCATAAAGCTTTTTAAGTCCTTACAAGCAGTAAACTTTATTAATTTTTACTAGGAAAAGTTTCAACATATAACTTGAAACTTTTCTGAACATTTTACCACAGAGAATAATAATAATTTAACAAACGATGCGGTAAAATGCCTGTAACTCCGTACTTTCTTTTTAGTACTAATAGGATTTGTTAGAGATGCTATATTGTTTTGATTAAAAAAGTATTCATTTGCTATAAAATAATCTAAACTTTGTGGGATAAGGCTGTAGCTGCAAGCAATAAATCCCTGTTTAGAATCGGTCTCACTCTTTTCCGGATCAATACTTGCTGAACGATATGTTTCAGTCAGGCTGACATTATTTTAACAAATGTAAATCCAATTTATTTGTAGTTAAACCTCTCTGTTGGATACTGGAAGTAGTAATCTGGAGTTCTATTCTCTTTAATAATCCTAAGACTTTATTCCAGTAAAATGATTACTTTTTATGTGTAAAATCTAAAAGCAATTAGTCAGCATTAGTAACAGCTTCCAGCTAAAATATCAACCTTATTTTATCGAACATCCTTTAATAATATTACCGCAGGAGGCAACAGTCCTCTGCAGATCTGCAGATGATAATGTGAAGATCTATCAAATCCATAATCCATCTGCTACTCTTTTATTCCTCAATTTCAGATATCAGCATCTCACTTGTTTTGGCCTTTGCTTGTGTTTTCTGTAAATCCTAGTCAAAACTGAAAAAGGGATATATGTATTTATTAGTCATCCGTATATGTCTCAGACATGACATGACATGAGCAATATTTGGATCACACACGTCGAGGAATAACACAGGTTGGCATTAGACATGCAACAATTTAAGCAGTTACTATCAGTAAGTAATTTAATATTAAAAAAGGAACGATTTCATGCGCGGATAATCCTCGGTAAAAAACAGGATGCAGCAGTTGCCGGTAGTTTTCTCTATTTTAATTGAAACTCATCAAACTGGATGATATCCAAAGTACCTTTAGTGATTACAACAGCAGCAGGTGGATTGGCATTGGCAGCCTACGCATCTTTTATGTTTTTAATCCAACACATTTTGCATGAAAAAAGTACCTCTTATGACTGAAATGAATTTAGCAGGCTGACTCATATGCCAATTAAATAGTATCATTGGGTACACCATTAGTAAGCAGTAATCATAGGAGAGATCAAGCGTAGTTTCTGGTCGATTCGCCTCGATTATGGAGATTATTCATTGGTATCGCTTCTTCAGGTATACGACGCAACAACGTGAGCTCAATCATTACTCTGTAGAACTACAGGTATTCTCGGAAAATAATCAAAGAAAGTTAGATTTTTTTTTAAATTTTACTAATGGCTTTTTCTTAGGGTTGGATCGGTTATCTGAAAATAGACTAGAAAATCAGAAGATAGAATGAAATTACAGAGTTTTCAGAATTTATCCTGGAATAAAGATGGCAAGCGAGGAAGAAGGAAGTAAAGAAAAACAAGTTTCAAAGTTTTCTTTATTCTGAGTCAGGGAATCGGAACAAAATTAGATTATTTGATTGCGCGTACCTGTGCTTGTGCTGGAAGGTAAAGAATTGGAAAGGTTGATGGTAGAAAAGTCAATATTGAAAAAAAAATTGGATGAATGTTCTTATAAATTAATAGCCAAGTAGGCCAGAGAAAGCACGTTGATTTTAAAATTAGATTTACTACCTCTAAAATCTAAATACACGAACGGCGTGTACCTGTTGTATTACTTAATATGTTCCAGGTAGAATTTGCACGTCTCAACAAAACTTTCCGTTTCATTACCAAAATCTGGTAAAGTTTTTATTCCGAGTTACCTACTGTAAGCTCTCATCCGTGTAATTTATCAATCAACAGGTTAAAAGTCAAATCCTAAAAGGTTTATTGAAACTGAAAGGATCTATTTAGGATCGATAAAACTATTCATGAGCTGAGTAAAGTTTTTCATTGAAGAATTTAAATGATGCCAATTATGATAGTTTGTGTTGAGAAATCCTAAAAGTTGCTTGAAGCCTGTTCAATAACAGAAATGAGCAAGCAAGCAGCTGCCGTAACAAAAGTTTCCTGTTAAAACTAAAACAATAAAATAAATATTATCTTATACCTACTTAGAGATTCATGAAACCTCCGTACTTGTTAGTAAACTTGCCATAAACATCAAAATACCGTGAATTCGGGTTGTAATTAAACATAATATTTAGTAAATAAATCGTAGCAACATAACATTTGTATAATTTTAAGATTTTTTTTGTTTTTATTATTATTATTATTTTTTAATTTTTATTTCATGGAAATGTAAGGGGAATTTTAAGGAAGGGCTGTTACAAATGAGGAAGTAACGGATATGCGATATGGCAGTTTAGTATTAACGATTTTTCAAGTATCAAACCGCATCAAATACATAATGGAGTGACAACTTTGTTCCTTGACAGCAATGGAGTATTTACCTTCCTATCTAAAAGCCATGACGTATTTGGAGAATAGAAAAATCCAAAATTCAATATTTTTGCTTACTTTTCTAGGTCTGAAGAAACTATATTAATATTTTATTGAGTCAATAAAAGTCGGGCTCATTTTAAACGAAATTATGCAGCGTTTGAAGTGACTGACTGGTAGGATTTTTAAACAAGTAAAAACTCCTCAAGCAGCTTCGCTGTACGAAATATGGGTAGGCGTTAGGTTATAGGCGTGGGACTAATACCTAGAATTTCAGACCATAACCACGGTCACGGCATAGGAAGTCTCTGTGTGCCATCAAATCCATAAGTTTTACTGTTTCTGTGGAATGATAATAAAAATCCCCTTTTTCTGTGTCAATATCCCTGCAAAAAATATTATGAAAACTTTTCTAGTCGGAGTGAGTTGCTAATACCTAAAGATGAGCAAACAACTGGTTGATCCCTTTCCAAGAAAAATCCAATTGTGAAAGGGTGCAGAGCATACTTATTGGGAAATAGCAAAATGGCAAGATGTTGTAACCCTAAGAAGGAGGATAGGAATTCAATTTTGAATGTGTTAAAGCCACGACGAGTCTTGCAAATCAAAAACCCAAACCTGACAAAAAAATAAGCTTTATTAAAAACCCCTTTAATTTAATTTAGAAAGCCTGACAATTCAATCCCACAAAACCGGCTTAACGCCTTCCATTTGCAACACTAATAGGTATTGGCTTTGAACTCGGTGTTTATAAAATATTTAGGAAATCCAGACTCTACACTGACATTTCCCGAGCGAAAGTTTTTATTTTACTTTAAATGTTAACTATCCATTGCTCTAACTTCCCTTGAGATTCCTAAATCAATACCTTTTTATAGCTCCTTAAACCTAGTTGGGAAGTTTGGTTTTGAAACTTTTACTTGAAAACGTTTTCAATAGAACCACTTTATTATTCTGCATTTATAAACAGGCTTTCTGGTAAACCTTTTACTGACCTGTCTTCCTTGAAATCCTAAGTTGGAGGATTATAAAATAAATGATTTTTTGTAAGGAAGGGGCTTTGAAGTTGCATAGAAATAGAAGATACTGCTGAAGTTACAAAGAGTTTACTTCCATTTACAAGAATTCCCTGACCTCCATCCAACCCTTTCTGTTCATCTGCCCTTATTCAGGGTACTTATACCTTTCAGCTGGACATGAACAATTAAAGTATTTATTCCTGCTATGCTATACGGACTCAATACCGCATTTCCCGAAATAGTCCCCCACCCCGGTTTAATACCCCAGGGGTTCGGGACATTTGAAATAATAAACCCCTCCTGGAATAAGCCCCCACCCCTAAATAGAGTGGTCAAAGCTTATGAGCAATGATCATGAAACCCTTTCAAATACATACATACATACCCCTAAATAATTCCCCATCCCTCAAATCGAAGCGTTTTTGATAGGAGACCTTAAATTTGAACTTTATTAATCCATTTAAATTATTTTGAGTAGGATTTTTTTCTGATTCTAGATAGTTTTCATAGCATTAAAATAATTTATACTTGAAATCGTAAACGTGTCTCAGTTTTAGTAGACATGTCTTTTTGGAACGAGCTGTGCAACAACCATTTGTTTTTGTTCATTAATTAGCGAACTACTTTGAGAAAGAAAATTAAACACAAAATTATTAGCATTTTAAAAGTTTGGTTTAAAAAATTGTACTTAAATTTTATTTAAATGATTCCTATTTTTTTATTATTTAACTTTAGTTTTCTAAAATATTTTTTTGAGAATGACCGGTTCAGTTTTTAATTAAATTAAAGTTTATAATTTCTGTGAAATTAAAGAAAGCTTGCTTTAGTTTTACTAAAGCGGAGATTAGCTCTAAAATTATAATCAATTACTTTGTTGTAAATACACTCTACGTGTACTGAGAAATGTTTTTGTGAAATTGATAATTAATTAATGACGGAAGATGATTTTAACCTTTTAATGAAGTTCGAACACATTGAAAAATGCAAAGCAAATAAGGGTTTGAAATAATTCAGGTTTGTTAAATGAAAATATCTTCACCCAACTTCAGACCAAAAATTCAGCAAAAAGTTTCAAAAAGTCTACTTGTTAGTGGAAATTTTATTAATAGTTACTACTAAATCTATGAAAAAGAGTTGGTCCAAAACCAAAAATCCGATTGAAATATTAAAGCCCCCCCTCCCCCCGGTATTGTGCCCCTGCCCAGTTTAATCTCCCATGGCAAATCGGAGTTTGAAAAAATGAAGCCCCAGGGGGATTAATTCGGGAAATACGGTACTTGCATAATCTACGGGGAAATTAACCTAATTCTTGGGAACATGCTTTGTGTAATTTGTTATTGACCGACGCTGGCGAGGGATAGTTCTCGCTTTACCTAAAAGCCTTTTTTCTTTACTGCTTAACCCTTTTCAATAATTTGGGCTAGGCGAGGTCAGTAAATAATAATAGAGATTTGCCGGCCTTCTTGGTTAAATTTGCTTTGAGGACAGTACAATAAATGGAGAGAGTGTATGGTTTTAAAACTAAAATTAGAATTTGTATAACCATAAGCTGTAAAGGCTTACCAATCAATTTTATGAGGTTTTATTAGGGCAGCGAAGGATCAAATGGTTACAATTTGACCTATGGGAAGATTATACATTTATATTATTGAAATAAAAGAAATCATCCTGGGCTTCAAGTATTACTTTCACTAAAGACTGCAAAAGTTTAAATGGAACCTTTTAGTTCTGTGCAATGTAATTCATTCATGTCATCATGTGCTGACCTGATGCTTGACTTCCAAGTGATCTGGAGGACATCTTCGTATAGAATAAGTCACACAAGACTTAATTTCATTTATGGGTTCCCATATTGTTACACGTTATACAAATATTTTTAGGATGTACTTCGAAAGATGACGTAATTAAATTAATTAGATCTAGATAGAGATTTCATTTCATTCAGTCAGACACTCTGTGGGATATTTGTCCGGGATGGAGCATGAATCAAATCCTCAACATTATCTTTCAGTAGTTTGTCCCCTTTGAAAAAAGGTGTACTTCGGATTGACGAGGGACAGAGTGCTAGGAATTAATTTAATGAGTTTATTTGTTTCTTGCTGGCCCATAGTTGTTCTTGTTATAGTTTACCTTTGTACCTACCTATCACCTAAAGGCAGCACGATCATTTTCAAAATACTTGCTGAGGCTTAAAATAATAAAAGGCTTCTTCTTCTATTTGTGACCCTCACTGTTTTTGTAAGATTTATTTCTGTAAAAGTTCATTTTATTTTGTTAGCTGTTTAGTATAGGCCTGTGGCTCTGAGATTAATGAATTTTGGAGGAGGAAAGCATTAAAAAAGGAAGTAATGAATTGGATTTTTGTGGAACATATTTTTCACATTTTTGTTTGACCTTTCACCTACAGCATTTGGAACTTAATGCGCACCTAAACTTCTGTAGACGACGTTTCACCAGTCATATCTAGATTAATATTAATAGCATAGACACGGTAGTTTTATGAAGTCTATGGTTAAAACTATCCCACGTTAATGATTTGCTACATGTTTACAGTTTATGGAATAAAGCCCTTTGCTGCGCTGGTAATATAAATCCTTTAAAATTGTATTTCCAATTCTAGAAAGGATCAGTTGAGAAAAATTTAACATCTGCCTCTTTGGCAGTTGCTGGGTAAGCTGCTGCTGAAATCGGTAGTAGGTGCTGAAACCTTTGTCCTTCAGTTCCTTTTGTTCGGTTCTTTATGATTTTATTGCATAATAACTACACAATGATTTGGCATGAAGCAAAGAGGTGGAGGGTTTGCCATTGCGAAATACTTTTAAGAGTTTATTTGCTTTTTTAAATCGCTGGATTGGAAAGGACTTTTCATTTGTACATGGTCCGTAAACTGTAAGTCCACTCCACACTGCGCTTTCTATTGACTCCTCAGAAATCCAGCTTGGATTGGCGAACTTGTGCCATTTTACTTTAACTTTGGACTCTTAATTATATAATATCATAGTCATGTAGTCATTTATGTTATGGATAATGAAGGATGTATAGCTTTGCTTAGGTTGGGTATAATGCGATTTGGAATTCGAGACCTTTTGGCTATTTTAGGAAGGTGTTTACCAAAAATCTAAGCAGACCTACAGTTTCTATATGAGTTCGTCTTTCTTATTTGTGTTCTATTGTTTAGACATATTTCATAATCTGTCTGTAGTATTCTTGATATATTTTGGATTAAAGGAGCTTTCTCCACTTTTTGATTTCCGCCTATTTATCCCGTTTGGAGACCGCATTTGTCGAAAAAAATAAACGTTTCCTTCCTTCAAAATTTTTTTGACGCTCATCATCACATCACATGTACAGATACAGATTTAATGTGTATGGCTCATCGAACCAGTTTGGCTAACAGACAGCTTTGGAGTTTATCAATGGAACGTATGTGATTTGCTAATCCTTCTTGTAAATATAAGTATTAAAATTGCAACCCGACTTTATGCTTTACTATTAGAGACTGTCTACAAAGATTTCAACCGCTTGCCTTAACTACTTCACTTAGCCTGATCTGCGTTTTTGTTAAGAGCAGCTTTGTTAGTTGCAAAACTCTAGAAAAGTAGAAGTAATAAAGTCTGAAGTATTGTGTAATGTCTATAACGCTTGTGTTAAAGTTTACACGTTTTCCAAGAACATTTAGGACCTAGTCCATCATATTTACCATTGCCCTTTCCTTCATCCTACAGAAAATAAATCCTGTATCCTAATAATAACACAATATATTAAAATTTAGGATTATATTTGTAGCCCTTTTTGTAGTAAATTCTATCAGGGCTTTTCTTTTTAATGCACAAGACTTCAAAGAGGTTCAACCATGACTAACGGGAAAAAAAATTATCCAAAGGGAAAAGGACTTCGGTGAGTCCGCTAATAAAAGCAAGAAACAAGGTCAATGTCGCCAACAGATTCATGACCGAGCTAACCTTTTTTCGGGTTTGGCTCACCGTCGTAGTAGCAGTAGTAATTAATTAGAAATCTATCTTCAGTTCAAAAATATGCCCACGTAACTATCTACGTTGAGCTCCAGGCTAAATTAAGTTGCATAACATAACATAACAAGTGAAGACGCGACAGGATGCTCGTTCAACTCTAAACTTGCAAACTGGTAGCGTTGGTGGTTATCCAATGATAACCC
>JAQFZX010002145.1:0-21440 GCA_034682405.1 Hydroisotoma schaefferi | reverse complement strand
CACCCCGAAGGAGAGTTATTAACGGAGCTGGCCAAAAAAACAGTGGGATACACAGGTAATTTAACCCCACACGCACCCAACCATGACAGTTTTATACTCTATCTATATTCTATATTCTATATTCTAATAACCCTTTCCATTACAGGAGCAGACTTAGAGAAGCTTTGCAGCGACATGATAGCGCGGACAGAAAATACAACGACCAACGACTCAACTATCAATCGAGAGGATTGGATGACAGCCCTTCAGCAGATGACACCATCGGATAGTAACGTCTTCGGGTCATCAATACTAGTTACTCAACCGCCCATAAAACGGATTCATCCCCTAATAAACAACATCATTGGAGAAATCCTCACAAAACTACGCCCGCAGCTGCCTCAATTCATGGGCCTCAACGCTCCGTACGTGGGACGGAAATCCCTGCTCGTTTGGGACACCAACAACACCGTCGCAGACTTCGAGAATTTCACGAACCTCACAATAATGCACGGCCTATTATCGGATCCCCTATTGAGCAAGATGGATACATATATATTTGACCAGAACAGAGCCGTCAATCTAATCCAGCGTTACTCCCTCCTAGGAGCCTTAACACATACAGTGGACCAAGTCAGAGCTGCAGAAAAACCAGCCATCCTATTCATTCCGGGTATCGGCATGATGGAAAAAGAATTTGTGAAGCGCTACGGAAAGCTGTTCCACAGAGTTCTGTCAAGAATCCAGGGATCCAATACCATCCTTATTGGAACCTATTGTGGAAACATCCAAGACATTTCTCCAGCTTTGAAAGATTTGTTTGATGGGAAAACCCACAATTACCTTGTCAGAAGGTCAAATAATTTCGAGCGACAGGCCTTCTTCCAACAAGTTTTTACCCCGGATCTAATGGAAGCTGCTGATGAACTTTCAAAGAAGTCAAAGCTGGAGAAGGGAACTACGAAAACCAAATATAGGGATGTTCTGGAAACAGGGTTGCAGCGGGTTGTGGAACTGACGGAGGGTGACCCTATGGGCCATCTTTTGACCCTTTATGATGTTCTCAATGGCATTAAAGCCAAGTATTTCGATTCTGAAGGAGAGACAGACTTCAAAATGCTTTCAGAGGAATTCGAGTTCCAAGTCGACCACTATTATAGAAGTAAACCATTTTAGGTTCGGGATCAAACCACTCTGCCTCTAATAAATATCCAATAGTAGAAGGAAATGTATGTAATTCTTGAGCAAAGTATTGACCAACTAATAAAAGTACTCCCTCCATAGTAAATTATAGTATTCTGGACATTTTGATTCCATAAGCCGCGGCATATGGGCGAGGATTTAGCGAGTATAAGGAGATACCTCTTGTACTATAGAATTTTAATTTAATGTTATCAATCATACACCAAAAAGGTAGACTTGAGATACGGGATTTAATCCTAATCGTTGTACTCGAACTCGACTGATAAAAAAAAGTAGGTTATCACAATAACCCGATGTAGATACGTTCTAAATGGATTTTCGTTAAATAAATAAGATTTGAAGCATCGCATCGCAAAGCATAATTCTATGATTAAGATTGTATTAAATTCTGTCAAAACTTGGAAAAACTACAGTAAATAAATTTGAAACAAATGAAAATCCTTCCAACTACTCGAAAGTCAAAATCCCTCGTCTTATTCTTATTTTTGTCTATTTCCTCCCTTGTATTTTATTATTACTACTTGACGTATTCTAACATTATTGGAACGGAATTCCAGGTAATTTTAACTTAATTTAGCTTAAAATCCCCATAAAATACTGTGAAATTACCATTACAATATAATTCTATTCCTAGCCAGCGTGGGTTAGTTTTGGGATAAACGAATCTCTCCATTACGTAAATCCTCACCAAGAAACCGTTCTTTTTAGCTACAACTTGAGTAGCAGTCTCAACACTCTCAACCATGATAATCAGGTAAGGTAGGCTTGTCTAATTCAGTTTACCGTAAATCTATGTAATACAGTCTCAGCCTGGGGTAGCAATTCGGAAATTTATGATTACCATCACCATCCTGATGTAATTTGTTACATTTATACATAAACACGTACGTCTATAGCCCAACTTGGCCCAGCTATTTGTCATGAGCCTCCCACAAGCCTTCAATAAACGGAGTGAGATTCGAGAAACCTGGGCGAACGTCCAGTGGCAGAATAATTATATTACAACATTAAAATTATATTTTTCCTTGGGAAACCACCGGATGAAAACACTTTCAAGGTATTTACCTCAAAATCCCCTTCATTCCAGTAAAACCTTCCAAGTTCTTGCCCCCAAATCATACCTAAACTTCTTATCTTTAGCTTGTGGAAGCAGAATCCACCCAATTCCAAGACATGGTCGTAGACAACTTCGACGAAAACTACTACAAACTTCCAATCAAGGTCCTAAGAGTTATGAAATTCTACCTAAAAATCCACAAAAATTCCCCTCAAACTCTACCATACTTTGTCAA
Source organism: Hydroisotoma schaefferi (assembly GCA_034682405.1). Lineage (NCBI taxonomy): Eukaryota > Metazoa > Arthropoda > Collembola > Entomobryomorpha > Isotomidae > Hydroisotoma > Hydroisotoma schaefferi. The sequence continues at coordinate 18,966 of JAQFZX010002145.1, read as the reverse complement.
ATGTGACGACGACGTGTTCGTAAACCTCCCCCTTCTAGCCACTTATCTAATCTCGAGACAAAGTAATAAGTTCTTTATCGGTGGAAATGTATACATGTTCCCTCAACCTGTTCGAAACCTCGGTTCGAAATTCTACACTCCAACTTCATTCTGGAAAGGTCATCTCTTTCCTAGTCATCTTTCCGGTGTCTTTTACATAATTAATGGGAATTTAATAAGCAGAATTTACCAAACGGGTTTGACCAGCCAATTCGTCCCTTTTGAGGATGTCTTGATAACAGGGATTGTGGCTAATCGGGCATTGGGTATTAGTACTAAAGATAAGGTCATAGATTGGTGGGGAAATGGATATAAGGTTGTAAGGGATCGATCTGAAGAAACTCAGAAAAACTCTTGCAATTACTCCCGATCGGGAATAGGGATCCTCATTCCTTTCGAACACTTTTTCAAAGACTGCAACTGCTCTAAAGCTTCATAATATATCCTAAAATACATCTAAATAGTTCTAGAGTAGAAATAAAAATAGACTGCCTGAAGTTTAGGTTTACATTTTTATTTTACGGGAATAAAGGAATCCATTTTTATGCGAAAAACATGAAGCATATCCTCCCGTTGAATTGAGTTTATTTCCATACTAAAATTTAACTTGCAATCTCTTTTAAAATTCATTTAAAAAGGTCCGTAATATCTGGACAGTTGGGGAACCAACATAAGCGACACTTATCCGGATACTTCGTAGCGTAAACGTTCTCTTCTAGTCCAAAAATGGTGAAATCACTAAAAAAGGTTGCATCGCAATTGTACCTCACAACCGTCATCGGCACCTCTCTCAATTTATGACGCTGCAAAGCCCCCAAAATCCATGTTTTTATTAAGTTTAAAAAAGAATACATTATTCCGACTATATTTCCCTACCATTCCAACTATCCTAGCTTTTGCCATATCACATTGAGCCACTTGCTGGGCAATCATCCCCTCTGAAACGGAAACCAGCATTTTTACAGGAACAACTGCTTGGTTTAAAGGGCTTAGTTCCGAGTTTGTGGATTCTTCCTCAATAAGTTGGGTCCCTTGCGCCTTCTGAATCAGATCTTGAGGAACCTTATCCTTAAAACTACCCACGACCTCTTGACCCCTTACTAAACGCCTATATAAAGTTTAAAAGAGAATTATACATTTTATAAACTACACCACCATTAATTAACCTTTGACCTTTAACTAACCTAGTAACTTTAAGCTCCGTATGCCTATCCAATAGCCCAAACCCCCCACAAGTACCACAGGTCTTTAAACCCGTCCCGGTACAGGAGAAGCACTCCAAGCGTCCCTGACCGTTACACAATTGGCACCCTTTCCGGACCGTGACCGTCGTGACCTTTACTCCCTGGCTCCTTGACCTCTTCACAGTTGAAGCTGACCCTGAATCACAGACCGGAACTTGTTCGGGAATCTCCACAGTTCCTCCCAAGAAGTTTGCTTTGGTATCAAAGCACAAAATATAATTCCCATCTGCTTATCCTTGCATTAATCCCCATAAATTAATCTAAAGTACATGTATTGGGTCCAAGGAAGCTCTGCACAGCCTGTAAAACTCCCATCTGCAAATCTGCAACCGATTCCTCACAAATTTCAGTGGTACTAACTCCCCCACAAGATAAAGGACACGGGGTCGAGCCCCTTCCGCTGCAAAAATAACATCGAATGCTCTTCTCTCCTTTACACTCGCTGCATTTCACAATGCAGCTCGAGTTAGGGACCTAGACCCCCAATGGGGTCAATATATATTTTATAATAAGTCACTACCATTATAGGGTAGCCAGGTCAAAGGTCATACCTCCAAAACTTGTGTGGAGTTTTTGAACGGGGTCAAGGGCGTGACGGGAACGTCCCATACGGAAGGCATAGAAGGACGGGTGGTACCGGAGTTGGGGTCCGGCACACTCAGCCCGTCGTACCAAGAATATTGCAAGCTGGTTGCCCGACTTTCCATACAAGTTTCCACAGCATACTACCCGTTATTTAGAAATATATTATTATAAAATGTGCTAAGAAAGGCAATTAGTAATTGATCCCTTTTTTTAACTCCATACTTCATAAACTGGCATGGACTCTATGGAAAAAATCTCCATGCTCTCGGCCGGTCCGGTGTCCCAGAACCACTGGCTTTTGACATATTCTATGAACTTTTCCCGAGCTCTGGACTCAGTTATTTGGACTGGGGTTGATGATGCCGAACCCTCAAGCTCAACTGATCCAACATTACCGTTCATGATAAAAGTCTAATAAATTAACTAAATTAAAGTGGAACTCAAAGATAACCCACAATCCATACTCTTAACTAGAATTTAGAACCCACGATGTCATTAAATTAATAAAAAGCTATCAAAGCTAGATTTCTAAGCTATTAAAATAATTATTCAGGTCACGAAGGTCACATGACGACGACGCGCATATAAGCTCCTTTTAGCAAAGATCCTACGACTCCCAGCGAAAGTTTAGATCGTTGACCGTTGACCTTTTACCCTTTATTGCATCACATAATTTATTTTTACAATTTAAAATGGCAAAGAATATGATTAAACTTGATTTAAAATAATTCTAGATCCCATTTCTCCAATCATTATCGAAGGCAAGTTTGTATTACCATTTGGTACAAAAGGCATAACGGAAGAGTCAATCACTCGCAGTCCCGTCGTTCCAAAAACTCTGCAAAAAAGACAGCATTATTATTGAAATTATATTCTGTAAATCTTTATCGTACCTCCATAGTTTTATGTATACATACTATCATAAAATTACACCCAGGGGTACTATTAAATTCTTACGGTAGCGACCGTTCAAAAAGGTTTAGGCTGTAATTCAACGATTTACGGTACGTTATATGCATTTACCTGAGTCTTGAATCCACAACAGCAAGAGCAGGATCAGGTCCCATCCGACAAGTACTCGTAGGATGTAAAGCAACTGAAGAAAACAAAGGGACATAACATCTCCAATATTCCTTCGAAGGAAATAGAAGGCCCTCGCATTCCTTCAAACGCTCAGCGTTCTCACTCCATTTAATCCCAAGAGCTCGGTACGTAGACGAGTTGAGAAATACATCCGTCATGTACTCAATTCCTGTAAAAGTTACCCAAAATGTCACAAAAAAAGTCCTGAAAACCTACAAAACCCGGATAGAAATACCTTCGATAAGCCTCTCAATGTCTTGAGGGTTTTCGAAGAACCTCCCCGAAATAATGGGATCATCTTCCGGATTATCACTAGCCAATCTGACCGTTCCCGTTTGTTCCGTCCGGACTAATTCCAAGTCACAGAAGAACGTTTCCTCCGGAGCTGAACCGTTCTTTTGAAGTATCTCTTCATGGATATAGACATGAATGTCGGGCCAGTCTGGATTATTGTAGGATTTACTTGCAATATAACCACTAGCTATCTGCGGGTTGAATTTACTCCACCCCAGAAATCCATTTAGTGGCCCTGAGGAGTAAAATTAAACAAGGCTTGATAAGCTCACTATAAACTAATAAATCCCGGCTGCTTATCCAACTCTCGCTAGCCCTTACCCGAGCCGGTATTGACGAACTCATTAATCGTGTCTGGTGTCATATAATCTACAATCCCAAAGGTTTTATTAACACTGAACGGAACCATCGTCACGGACATGTGTTCTTGGAAATGGTCACCAACGGCTGGAAGATCCAGCACAATTGGAATCTAAAACCGGAGAAGTTGCATCTCAAGTCTCAAGTGATGATAAATCTCATGCATTTATTCGTATTTAGTTGATAATTACTCCAAGTCGAGCTAGATGTTCCTTGGGTCCGATTCCACTAAGTAAGAGTAACTTGGGGGAGTCGATAACCCCGGCGGATAAGATGATCTCCTTGTTAACTCCGACATACCGGGTCTGATTGTGTCTAACGTATGTGACCCCCACTGCTTTTTTCGCTGCGTCTAAATATATCTACGGAATTGGTTTAGCAAAGACGTTATCTACAAAGCCTTTTAGTGCTCTTCAAAATGCTAAACTACTATCAATTAACGAACCTTTCTAGCCCAAGAATACCGATAAATCTTTAAATTAGATCTCCCAAGAATAGGTTCAATAAAAGCATGATAAGTACTCTGCCGAAGACCATCTTTTATATTATAATCTATTTTTGAAAACCCCGAGGACAAAAGCCCAGAGTTGAGGTCTCCAACGGATATATTCTTCTCGGCCAATGCTTCAAAAAAGGTGTCAATTCCAGGAAGGAAGTCAACCTTCCCGACATAAAGTTCCCCATCCGTTCCATGGTTCGGTCCTTGTTAAAAAAAACAAGACAGACGTCTTTATCTATATTTCTACAAAGTAAATAAATCTCTCACGGGTAGTATCCTACCCGGGTTGTCCTCATAGAACCCATGGTAATTTTCAACCCGTTTGAATGCATCCAAAACGCTGTCAAACCTCCAGATCGGATCATTGGTAAAGTTTGCCCAGGAGTCGTAATCATTTCTGTTGCAGCGATTATAAACCAATCCATTTACAGAACTACTTCCACCAAGAGCTTTCCCACGAGGAAAGATACAAGCCTGAATGAAATACACACAGAAATGTTAAGATTTCATTCATTTTGAAACAAATCATTAACCAAAAGATCATAAACATTCTTAGTCCCATAAAAGTTCAAAGAATATCCTGTAAAGTTAATCTTTCCAGAATAGTTTCCCAAAATTCATGTTTTAAAACCATGAAACTATAAAAATCCGCACTTCTAGAACCAGCACGCATTTCATTTCCGGTACAAAAGACACAGAGATGGATAGTTTAGTTCTTTACGCATTTTGACCTCGACCTTTGACCTTTGACCTTTGTTAGTTCTTTCCTAACATTATCAATAATAATCTCAATGTTTTAAAACTTACTCCACCCAATCGTGTAATGCAAGCATTATCCTGAGGTACAGCCCTATAGTCCAGCATCATATCTCCATAATCCCAAATGTATCCTTGTGCCAAAGGGATATCGCTCACAGGATTGGGGTCTCCACCTTCATATTTATGACTTATGTGAGTAAGTGTCAAGGATGGTAGATCAGTACCCTAATCCCTCGCCCATACACCGCAGCTTATACATGGGGGAAAAAATGCGTTGAAGCATGAGATAGATGCCCCTTAAACATGTAAAGGACGGGCGTGCGGTGTACTTAACGAGGGCGGCATACGGGCGAGTATTAATTTAGGGTACTTGGGATTAGGATTTTAGGATTTAGGGAACTGAAGACAAAAGTATACCAGCTTCCAACAATAAGACCGTATCATTCCCAGATTCCGTCAACCGTTTAGCAAGGACCGCACCCGCAGAACCCCCTCCGATAATTATATAATCATAAAACTCCGTAGCCTCCCCATCCTTATTGGCAATACTGAGCGTCTTATCACCATCCCTTGCGATCTTATCGTAAAGTTCCACCTGCTCTTGCCCATTGTCTTTTATATAAAGGGCGGCCACAAGCATCGGGATGGCGAAACGGGCCAAAAACCCTGAAGGGATTGCCATAATTTATGACCGTTTTTTTAAGATATTTATTTTATACAACTTTATCCAAATAATGAGGAGATGTTTATTGGATACAAATTGAGGTAAAGCTTCGTACAACTCTTCAGTCTCAACGGTTATGATTTGCATTTATGGCAAATTTAAGTCAGATAACTAAACAAAAAAATCTGTTGGCTCATCTTCGTCAATAGATTAAGCCGTCCGTTCCGTCATTCCCAATTTTTTTCACGAGACACAAACCACAAATTTGACAGTCATGGACTACTAAACTTTATCATATTTTGATTGATTGACCCATCCAGATAAACGGATAAGCAAGCAAAAGCATTCATTGTGTTTCACATTATTTCTTGAATCCATGTAACGCGTCCTGACTCCTGACAGCTTCAAAAGTAAACTCCGGAAATACGGACGGTATACTAAAAGTTGACTGGGATAAAGCTGGCTATTCGTCGAAAATGTAAAGTACTCCGTCACGGCGTAGTTTTTGCACCAGAGCAATGCACTAACTTGTCGAAAATGGTTCGGATTGATTGATACAATCTAAATCTGTGGAAGAGGCTAAGCCAACTACGTGCATAACTTTTGGATGAGGTTGACTGCAGAAAGGAACATATTGATAGAAATGCCTAGAAAACGTAATCCGTCCCTAATGGAACCGAATGCATCTACCAAACTTTAATGATAAAATACTGAGTTTTATTATATTTCTGGTCCAAAAGTAAATAAGGACAAAAATAAGTAAAAAATTGAGTGAGTAGAGATTACAAAAGTTTCTCTTAGAATTCAAGAGGTAATATAAAAATATTGGGCTAGACAAAGCAGGTCTCTATTTATACTTTTTCATCGAGCTAATCGTTTGCTCCGACGATTCAAGCCAGTTTCCTCAACCGTTAGTTTGGAATTTTTATTCAACTTTGAATTTTTTCTCTTCGATTCACCGTCACCGTTTTCTAAACTTTCAGGTTTACGCTTTACCCCTCCAGAGGCGGATGTCTTGTTAGTTTCCTTAGCCTTAATCTCCTTCCCAATTAAATTTAAACTATCATCTTCACCGTCCTTCTTGACTTTACTTTTACCACCTGCCTTTCGTCCAGCTCCGGATGTCTTATTTGAACTGTCCTTACTCTTTAAATGTCTCAAGGTTGAGGCAAACAACACCTGTAAAATCACAAAAATAAATATCATTACCATCCATCCCTCCCTCAGAATCTTGAGCAGCCTTTTCTAAAATCCTATTAAACTTACAGAATGAGCCCAGCCAGCATAATCTCCATAAATTGACAAAAAGTAATCCGTGATCTCCGAGTAAACCTTATCAGTCAGAGTCTTAACACTCGCCAAATGCGGCAAGTACTGTTTAGCCACTTGATGAATATGCGTGTCCACAGGGATTGCTTGCGGGTAGCCCAAACTCATGAGACAAATACAGTCGGCAACCTAAAATATTAACAATTCCAATTAAACCCTAAGAACTCCCCTATCTATCAGATTTCCAATTAAAAACCCCACCTTCCTCCCAATTCCCGGAAGCGTTTGAAGCTGCACCCTAGCCTCTCCATATTTCAAACTCTTAAGCCCTTCCACCCACTCGATCCCCCCGTTTTCTACAATTTTCTCTGCCGTTTTAGCAATAAATCCAGCCCGATATCCAAAACTCTCCTCCCTCAACCTCTTCTCGACCGCATCCCCCACCAGAGTCTCCACTTTAGGAAAGTCATAAAAAGCCTTTCCGTCAATCTCCGCCAACCTCGTTCCATAATTCAGACACAACTTCTCCACCATTTGGCTAATCCTTTGAATATTATTATTCGAAGAGCAGATAAAGCTGAATATATTCTCTATAGGATCCTGAGCCAGCATTCGGATCCCTTGATAATCCTTCGTAGTTAGAGATGCAAACTTCTCGTCCTTTGCAGACCATTCTTCATAAAGGGAAGGGAGACTTATGCCCAGTTGGAAGTAATTATACAACAAGACCCCATTGTCTGCCGGAATAACCGAAGTTTCGGGGGATAGGACTTTGTAGCTTATCGTGTCAGAGTTTTGCTTCAGGAGCCACACTTTATGGGCAAATACTCCGATCCATTCGGAGGCTTCTGGGGGACCGTGGAGCTTCCATCTGCAAATTACAAAATATGTCATACAAAAACGCTCAAATATAAATATACGGTTGGTGGGGTCGTGGGGGTGTGGTTTTTTAAATCAGGCGTTATAAAAGCTGTTGCTGGGGGTGTGGTTTTTTAAATCAGGCGTTATAAAAGCTGTTGTTGGGGTGTGGTTTTTTAAATCAGGCGTTATAAAAGCTGTTGTTGGGGGTGTGGTTTTTTAAATCAGGCGTTATAAAAGCTGTTGTTGGGGGTGTGGTTGTTACCTAAAGCTCTGACCGCAAGCAAGAACGGTGGCTATTTCGACCTCAGTCCGAGAAACCTTCAGTTCTGCCCATTCTCCCATTCCAAACGGGGATACTGCTCTACTTATTGCTACAAAAACCAGAATCAACAATTAATTAAAGCGTTTGGGTTTTAAATAAAGTTGTAACTGTTTAGAAACCTTTAAAACACTTACAGATCTGTCGGTAAAAGTCGATAAGGATTCTACACGGTTTTAGGAAGGAAATAATGCTGCAATTCTTAAAATAAATCGAACGCTGCAAAGGTCACGGCATTTTTAACGCTGCCAGCGACACAAAAACGCTGAAAAACGTTCGCCTCGCCGTTTTTTTCTAGGTTTTCTGGGTTACTTTTGTTGTACGCTTTAAATTAAGGACGCTGACCTGACATGACCTCGCTGACCTCTACTTGGATACTACAAAAGGTTAAATGGATAAAAATTTACTATTTAAAATTAAAAGTAAAAAGTGTCAAGTTTCGAAACTTTTTCATTCCAGTTATCAAGTTTTTTGTTCATTCTAAACAGCGTAAAAAGCCGGGCTTCCCGCCACTAAATCCTTCCTCTCCTTACCCCAATATTTACAATCCGTTTCCACAAAGTTCAAAATCTTTCAATTTGTCAATAAATCAAAATATCTTTTTTGAAAAAGTTTCGAAATTAAAAAAGTAGAGTTCCGATTTTTTAGACTTTAATTATTTTTTTAAAATAACGAAACTTCCACCCACGAGGTCCTGCTGCCCCCGACAATGAGTACAATAAGAAGGGAAAGATAAGCCTCTTATCTGATAAGATAAGATAAGAATAAGATAAGCAAAAATGGGAATCCGTAGTACAAAAACGTCCGCGATAATATTAATCGTCCTCTTCCTGGGTTACTACCAGCGTTGGCTCTACGTTCCAATAATTGAAGCCCTCTCCGGACGCTTGAGCGTCGACCCTGCTATTCCATCTCTGCTAGAAAACGCTGAACTCCTCGCTGCAGCGGTCAAAGGTCAAGAGGACTCGGAGGGGGTTGAAAGTGTAACAGGAGAAGGGGGCGGAAGAGGGTCAAGTACATTACAGACAAGTAATGGGAAGATGAAGAATATTGACCCCAAGTTTGAGCAAGACGCTGCCGACCTGTCAAAGGTCATCCAGCGTCAGCTGGAGGTCACCCATCGAGCGCAGAACATAAATGTTATGCTGAACGGGTGCAGAAATCCTACCATAGTTTGTGGAGCACCTATAGGTAAGCGTCTTTAATAAATACCCGGGTACCTTTTCTAGTGTGATGTTGTATAATACCCGACCCGGGTATTCTCTTCCTCTTTTAGATTGCGGTCTCGGATGTCAAATCCACTACGTAATGTCCTGCCTAATGGTCGCATACTCTACGAACCGGACGTTGATAATCAATTGGGAGAATTGGCCGTACAAAGAGACGTCTTGGTCGGATATCTTCTTACCTATTGGAGCGTCCGAATGCCCGATAACCGATGATTCTGCTACAGTTGTATGGACAAAGACAGGAATGCAGCTGTCTGTTGCTGGTAGGAAGAAGAATATTAACCGTATTTCTTGATTTAGTTTCTCCCATTAAATAATTACTTTCTCCCGTGTTTAACAGTAATTCGCCTTAGCTTTATCCATGTTAAGCGTGTTTTTAATTTGGAATAATTCCCCCAGAGGAATTAAAACGGAAAATACGGCTGATTGGTAATTTATTTACCCTCTAGATATGGTAACCTACCCCTTCAAATCCGGAATCCCCGTCCCCTCCGATATTGGACAGAGATTACAGAAACTGCCAACAAACCAGCATTTATGGTGGATCGGCCAGTTCGCCAAGTTTGTATTTCGACCTCAACTAGCCGAACAAGAAATTATGAATAAGTTGACCAAAGTCATGAAATTTTATTTACCAACTGTCGGGTTCGTCCTTTCTCCTTTTTTAGAACAGCAATAATACCCAGTCAGTAGCAATAAAGTCAATTTGTGCTAAATGTCCTATGTTTTTTTTCAGTATTTTAGTTAGAAAGAGAGACAAATTAAGTGAAAAGAAAAAGACAACTCAAGCCATAGATCGTTACATGACTTTAGCAAGAAAATACTTCTCAAGACTGGAAGAAGTTTTGCCAAATCTGACAAGACGCGTGTTTATTGCGACAGACGATAGAAATGTGGTGAAGTTAGTACGAAAGAGGTAAACCGAGTAGGAAATATAGTTACAGCTCTAGTACTTAGCCATTGATGCCATTGCGGAAGAAAGAAGCAGTAAAACTACAATCTAATCTACGGATTATTTATTTTCAGATACAGACCTCCAAAATGGGAAATTGTTGGATTTCAATTAAAATCAGAAGTTGAAGATTTAGCCAAAGACATATACATGCTTAGTGAATGTGACTATGTTATTTGTAGTTTTTCCACCGATGTAAGTACACAACTTTTACTTTCAAGAATACTTTTACTTTGCCCTGTCCACCTCACAAGCTTTTAAACACAGCCGATCGGATCTAAAAAAAAACATTTTACTTTATTCTATAGATTTGTCGTCTAGTTTTAGAACTGAAAAACTCCCAAAGCCTAAACTCTTCCGATGGTGTGAAATCCCTAGACCAAAAATACTTCTTTGCAGCAACCGGATTCAAGAAACTTCGTCTTATGAAACCTTAAACTGACGAAATCCACCAGCTTAATATTTTTATCTTCCAAATCATCGAGACCAAGGAGCCTTTCTCTCCTGGAAACTACTTCAAACCTAGAAACTACCGGATTCCAACTCGCTCATTTAAAGAACAAACTTCAACCTTAATTGGGGTTTACAGACAGCTTTTCGAATAATTCCAACGCCCAATATTTAACTTTATTATCGTTAATTATCATTTTACTTCATTCGATAACCTCTTAGAATCCTGTACCAACCGCTGTTATTTTATAATGTCAAATACTCATGTTATTTTACAGTGATATTTTATTTTAATTGTAAACCTAACTGATTTCTGTGATGTGTTTTTTTACATTTTAACTTTACAAAATCCCTCAGTCTCTGACCAGCAAGGTTGTGGACAGTTAATAAATAAATTGTTTGAAATATTTAACTAATTGACCTTCCTTTAATGCTAAATCCTTCCGTTTTTATCAAAATTCGTTAAAAAACCAGCAAAAAAGTGGATTTTGCAATTTTTTGACAGGAGTTTCAGGATCCGAAAAAGTATATAGTTTTGCCCCATTGAAGACGCGCTCAACCCACATTTTCTAAATGCATTGTCTCACAGAAATTACATTTCAACGCTGCTGCTGGAGAAAACGACGCTGACGCTGATTTAAAGTTGTGACACAGGTTGACCCTTGACCTCAAAGGTCACACGAAGACTTACCGGATAAGAAGAAAGGTCAACAATGGATAAAGGTGGTGATGCTGTGGCTGGTGGTGGGGGAGCTGGTGGGGGGATTTGTCAAATGTAAGTGGGATAAAAATATAAATAACCCTATTAATTCTTCGAGAATAGGTAGAGGTATGGATAAAAAAAGATGGTTAGATAAGTATTTAACGTGGAGGAGATACCCCTGTTTAACATGTAAAGGATAGTGGGCGGCTAATTTAACAAGAGCGGTTTATGGTCAGGGAATTACGGTAATAAATTAAGTTACCGTAATTCTTCGACAATAGACATGTTTAACATGGAAGAGATACCCCAGTTTAACATGTAAAGGATAGCTTGCGGCTTAATTAACGCGGGCGGCCTTAAGACGATAATAGGGGTTTTTTATGGAGTTTTTTTTTTAAAAAGTAAATGTTGATTATTGTGTAAAGATGTGAAGTGGATGGTGCAAAATACACATGTCCCCGATGTGCCGTGCCCTACTGTTCCCTCAAGTGTTACAAAGACGTCGAAAAGCATTTAAACTGTTCGGAATCCTTCTACAAAAACTGCATTCAGGAGGAAATCCGATCCCAACAACTGGAACAAACTGGAGAGAAAGATCCCAGAAAAAGTAAAGAAGTCGCTCAAGCGCTCAAACGTTTCCGGGACGCTTGTGAAAATGAACCCGATTTCCAAAGCGATGACCCCGAATATTCCGAAATGGACGGAGAGATCGTTTTAGGTAAAATTCAGCTCTCTTAAAAGCATAGCGTTGCAGCGTCATCTTGATAAATCTCCCAAGCGTTGCAGCGTCAAGCGTCGAGCGTTGCAGCGTTTCTTGATAACTGATAACCCTATTTATATTTATAGATTCGGACGACGACGAGCCTTTGGAGGAAAGATTAAAAGGGATAAATCTGGATGATCCTGAAGGGATCTGGATGAACTTGACTCCAGAAGAGAGAGCTGACTTTAAAAAGTTTGTGTTAAATTTTAAAACGGCTCCTCCCTTCATCCCCGAATGGACTCCTTGGTGGACGGTAGAACCAGAGTACAAACTGGTTGAGGAAATACCCCCTCCAGAAGAGGAGGATGATAAGAACAAGGCAAAGGGTTCTGGGTTGAAGACTGATAACCACCGACAGCCTCCAATTTTGCAGAACATTCCTACCATGAAATCTTTAACGGTACGTTACCTTATTAATTGTCCGATTACGCAACCGACGCTTATCCCTCATATCCTTCTTTCCTTACCTAAAAAAACCGTCAGGACACAATGTTTGGCTGGCTGGGGGTCAAGTTATTTTGCTGAATTTGTTTTTAACAATTAAATTGACGGTTTTAATTTATTGGAAATGAGAATAACTTTTCTGGGAAAGATTGATGGGTGGAAATGGTGCTGCAAAAGTTGTGTTTGGAAAGGTTTGGGGAAAGTAGACGGTTGAGGCAGAGGAAAGTATAAATTATCCTTTCCAATGGAACGTTCTTAATTCTTGGAAGTCGCATTGGGGCTTATCTTTCTTAAAATTCATTCCAGAAAATAAAAACTTTCTTTATTCCACAAATAATTTAAATGTAAATGTGAAGTTTGGTTATATTTTGCAGAGAATCCAGCCCAACGACCGCGTGAAACGGAGCTTAGCCAACATAATCGCCGCTTACGTTTGGACCTGTCGCCTTTACAACGGAGAGTTTATTACTTACGAGAATCCAGAAGAAGTGGCCTATGCACTGATTTCCCTATCATCTTTTTTGGAAAGCGATACGATTTTTACCACCTTCGACATTGCCGTGACGGATGTAGTTATGAATGCTTGCAAAGTAACTTCAACTACAACTTTGGACATAATGTTACATATTTTTTATTATTAATAATAATCCTTTCTTTTCTTCTAGTATCCAGAAGTTTTCGACGGAGGGCCGACCCTACAGGCTTCACTTAATCGTGATGTATTTAGAATACTATCTGGCCCAGAACTGCCCAAGTCACGCCCAACCTCTGGCTTTCATTTCCAAACAATCTCCACACAAAAGAAATCATACTGCCTATCCGCCCTAACGGACTGCTATACTCTCCTCTCGAACGTCATCGCTTCAAGAAGATCTAAGGAAAAGGCTGGATCAAAAGTCGCAACAAATTCTCAATCAACTTACACAAAAGTCCCTCCTGAGGTTCCAAGTTTCATTGAAGAAGTCCTAGAACCTGATGTCGGTGTCAAACCTGTTGGGAGTTCAGCTCCATTGAATCTCGATCTAAGTATTAATCCAGATCCTATCCAAGATGAAGACAAGGTTTCATTTGAAGATGAGTTCTTGAAAAAAAAGCAGCCGGTCCTGGTCGATGTCAAGCTGGTGACGAAAGCTAAACGGAAGGTCCACTACATGTTGGCATTCGCTAATGAGTTCGATATCCTTTGATTTATATTTTTACAAATCCTTACATGATTTTTGGTACATCCGGTTCCTAAAGTAGTTTATTAATTAAACAAAGGACTGACAGAATATATTATCTCTTGTATTTTTTTTATTGCTACGCTAACCTCACCTTTCTTGCATATTTATCTGAATCATCGGGTCAGTTATAAACAACACAACCTTTAAGACTCTCCAGTAATTTTAGTAGAAATTTCTAAATTGTTAAATCCTTCTCATCATAGAAGAACAGATAAGAAGATCCTATATAACATGGGAAGGATAGCCAGGGAATTACAGTAATATTTATCACGTAAAATATTGGAATTTCGAAACTTGTGGTAAAAGATAAGCATCGCTTATCAATCTGATGACTTATCTTCTAAGAAATCCCATAGTGACTTCAGTCAAGCCATTGAGCAAGGTTAATTTCAATGAGTGGATGAGAGTTGCCGCCTGTGGGACGTGTCATTCATTCATTCATTTCTACACACACGTAGATTTTGTGGAACAATATCCAAGTGAAAGTTTAATTTAAAAGATAAGCCAACCATCTTATCCGTGCTTATCTCCGTGCTTATCGTTAAATTAAAGGGAAATTGAAGTTTCAAAATATAAAACAACCGTTGGTAAAAACCCGACTTTACGCCGTCCCGACCCGAGTTTAGTTTCCATTCTCAAACCAAGTTCGTTGGACAATACTTTGCAATTGAGGAGCCAGTGCCAGCCTTTCCGATAAGCTCTTTATTCTTATAACTTTTCAGATAAGCCCCGACTGTTCTAAAACGAAGATGGTGCTGTTCACGATGATAACCCGACTACGGGATTCCCTCCCTTTAGCAGCTTCTATGCAGAATGATGAAGAGGTTTCTCTTTATTTCCCTTTTATAACTTGTTAAAAATAACATTTTTATCCTGATTTTTTAAACATATTTCATAATTTTGTCATTTTTAGACGGAAAGAAGTCTAATGGAATATCAACAACAGGCCAAAATGCTGTTCCGCCGGTTAACGATACAAAGTCCTCCACAATGCACCATCGAAACCGGACCTTATGTTTTCCAGTTAGTTATCCATTTCTTAAAACAATACTGTGATTCTTCCACAATAGGCCGCCCCCCCTAATTAAGCCGCACAACCCCTCCTCTACATGCTAAACAGGGGTATCCCTCCCGTGTTAAACAGGGGTATCTCTCCCGTGATAAATATGCTTCTAAACCTCTTTTTTCCCCGCATATGCCGCGGCCAATTGTTAAGGAATATATCTCAAGTTTTTCTAAAGCATAAATTAAAACTAACTGGTTGTTTTTTCCTTCCGTAGTTATCTGATAGACAGTGACGTGGTGTACCTAACGCTGTGCGATAAGAACTTTTCTAAAAGACTCTCCTTCACGTATCTAGAGGATTTAGCTCAAGAGTTCCAGTCACAATTTGGAAAAAAAATCCACTCCGTCACAAGACCTTACTGTTTTATCGAATTTGGTAAGGATTTTTGGGTTTTTAAACTACCAACTTAAGCGTTCTTGTATAAAACGTTAACCGTAATCTGTGCTCTGCTTTCTAATTCTGCAGATACTTACATCCAAAAAGCTCGAAAGACGGTGATGGATTCTCGAAGTCGGCGAAACCTATCAGCCCTAAACACAGAATTGCAAGACGTTCAGCGAATCATGGTTCAAAATATTGATGATGTTATAAATCGAGGTGCCGTGCTAGCAGATATGGACTCCAAGGCTGCTAATCTTTCGATATTATCCAAAAACTATAAAAAGGATGCCACCCACCTCAACTGGAAGTCTGCCTATGCCAAAGCCGCTGCGGGATTTGTTGTATTCTTTGTATTTATCTTGTACTTTTGGGTTCTCTAAAGCTCTTTCAAGTTAGTTAGTATTTCAAATATTATTTGCATGATAAGTTACAACATTTCCAGTATAAAGCCTTGTCAAGTCTTTTGTAAGAATTGGCTGTTAAGAAGTTATGTTTTATTTTATGTTTGATTAGATGTAGGGACAGGGAGGAAGTTACCAGCATTACTGTTTAGTAAATAGCAAATTAGTATTGCTAGGAAAGGGTGGATATTTCAGGTACTTTTGTGAGAAAATGAAAAAAAAGAGCTAGTGAAGCGAACCTTTTTAGGTAATTTTAGAAAAAGGGTTAAAAGGGGTGGCATGGAACTGACCTTTTCCGAGATAAGCCGGATTAGTAAAAAGGCGAGTAGGTTTTTTTTACTCACAAAAGTACTTAAAGTACCTAGTACCATTCCCTAGCAATGCTAATTTGTTATTCACCAATGCTGGGCCCTTCGTCTCTGTCCCTACATCTAATAGGTAAGCACATACAAGATTCGTCGCTGTAAATTGAAATCCTTTTGCTTTTTCCTGTACCAATTTACACTTTGAGTAATCTCTTGTCTATAAGTTTAGAATTCTATGTTTTCAACCTTTTATTAGTCTCCGTTAGTTTGACCAACTGCTCATTCTTGATTCGTGCAGAAATATATTATCGTGTGTAAACTAATTTTAAGAAACTGCTTCGACTGCTTCCATTACTCCATGTATTTTACAAGAGATAAGGCCAAATCGCATCTATTAAATTCAAGAGTTAGTTTAGTAGTTTAATTGAATTCTTAAGCTAGAAATATAAAACGGATTGAAGTGAAAATAAATAGGAATGTAACAAAAATAACGACAAATGAAGGTCTTGTTGATCAGAGGTCAATGTTTATTCCGGCCGTTGACACCAGCCAATGACTTCTCCATGTGTTTTGTAGGATTCTTCCATATTTTTAAGTGTCAATAGCTTCAATTTTACGACTATCACGGAAATAAAACCCCCTAGAGGTAGTCAAAATAACGATTTTATTCCCAAATCCCTCCCAGTTTAACTCAAGATATTTTAGAATATCCATCCAAGGAAATCCAACCCTTTGACCTGACAAAATCCCCTAAAAGTTCCCTGACCCTTCCACTTTCCACGTATTCCTGTTTCAGGGTTTTTTATTTACTAAAAAGTGTCTTGATTTAATTGAACAGCTAATTTTGACACTTCGTCACCTCTCTTTCCAAATTGAATGAAAGTTAGAAACGCTCCAGTTAGTTTTTTTTATATTTGTTCCGTTGTTTACACAACTGTTTCAAGTTAATGGGTTTTATAAATCATAACATCCCTTCACTTACACTCGTACCTTTCTATAATAATTAAAGTTAGTAATTTAGTTTAAACCCGTATAGGAGGCACAAGTTCTTTTACCGTTCGTTCGTTAACCGTGATTCCCCTACTAACTACGGACCAAGTGGAAGGGTTTTATATTTATTATTTAGTTTAGTTAGTTATTTGCTCGCCTTTTGCATCTGAAAAGAAATATGTAAAAAGTGTCCATCCAAATCCACGAACTTCCAACAGTCTGCAAGGTTCTGACAACTTTCAACAACGGAAGAGTATCGTTTCCATAAAGAATATATAATTCTAAATTCCCTAGTCAAAGCTGACATTTCTCATCTAAATAAACCTGGAAAGCGTGGTTATCTAGAATACAGAATGCATCCCCGTAACTGCGGTCTCCAGACGCTGATCTCTCTAATCGCTCTCAGCGTAACGGCCACAACACTCCTCTTCATCTACAGCAACACAACCCTTCTAACCGTGGACAGAAAGATGGTAGAAAGTCAACAAGGTCACTTCGAGGGCTCGTCTGACCTTACCAACGTCCGGGGGTCATCAAGGGATAGACGACCTGTAGAAGGAATACCAACCACACCCACAGGACCTCCGGTAGCTACCCTCGCCAAAGTCCAGGAATCAAATGGTCCAGTGGACGGTCCGGGGATGCAAAGTTTGCCTAGTTTGCCCGGAAATCCGATTTACAGCCCCCGATCCGAAACTGTAGCCCCTGCAGAAGCTACTGGAGCGGAACCGGAGTCAATATTTCAGCTAGATCAAACGTCCGAAAGACTGCTAAAGTATATTTCAACCAACCATCTAACCAAACCCTCTACAGCGCCTTATAATCTCACAAATCCAAGCGCTGTTAGCGGGGGAAATGGTTTTACTAGCGTCATTTCTAAAATGCTTCCAAACAAGGTAACAAGGCAGGTTTTGGGGTTTAAAACTTCAACTTTTGATCTAAAAAAATCCCTTGAAAATGGGATCCTAGACCTTTCAGCGTTTCCTTAAACAATAAAATGTAAATCTACTATTTTTTTCCAGATAAAAGGAACATTCATAGAAGCCGGAGCGTATGACGGGGAAGCAGCGTCAAATACATTATCCCTAGAAGGCGCAGGTTGGTCGGGGATTTTGGTGGAATGCAATCCCATAACTTTACCGAAACTGCGGGCCAAAAACCGTAAAGCGTGGATTGCCGATGTTTGTCTCTCCGTTACAAATAAACCAGAAACTGTACGCAAACCTCTTGATTTATATACGGTCCTTATCCGCTAAAAAGTCAGATAAGATGACATAATTTATTTTCCCCAGCTAAACTTCTCAACGCCAATAGACTGGCCAGCCTCCGCTCGCCTTGGGCAGGCTATGGACCTTCAGGAAATGAAAGACGTAGGGATCGCTTGGATGCCAAACAAAACGTGGCTAAATTACCAACTTCCGAGCTTTCCCCTCTACTCAATCATCGCTGCCACGAAGGAGTTCACGGAGATTGACTTCCTCAGTTTGGACGTCGAAGGGGCCGAGTTCCAAGTCCTTAAGAATTATCCCTTTGATCTCATCCCCATAAAGGTACACTTTAGCTGACCTTTAAACGCTTTCGTAAATCAAGACATTAATGCAGCAATTGTTGTAAATCTCTCTGTAGATAATAATGCTGGAAGTCTGGACCTATTCTGCAGAAGTTAAGCTAGAAATCCGCAAATTCATGGAGAGCAAAGGCTACGACCTTACGCAACAATTTAGCCAGGATCATATATATTCTTTGAAATCATTAAATGTAGCTAAAATAAATCGTATCCTCTGAACAGCACCTCTGTAAAACCAAAGCCATACCTTTGAGGGCTTTCATACAACTATTCGGACAGAAAATGTTAAGAAGTTATCACCTATTTTTGCAAAGATATCGGAAAAGGCAATCTATCAGATAGAAGGCTTATCATTATCTATCATCATTCAACCAGAAAAAAGATTTCATTTTTAAATCCACCTAATTGTATAGTTTAACCTTATTTTTAATGGCCTGTAGAAAACAGCGGACACGGACACGGACACGGACACCGCTCCACAGCAACACACAATACCACAGTGGCACTATACGGACA
>JAQFZX010002144.1:0-21458 GCA_034682405.1 Hydroisotoma schaefferi | reverse complement strand
ACAGTTTTGTAAATGGTTGTGCAGTTTTGTAAATGGTTGTACAGTTTTGTAAATGGTTGTGCAGTTTTGTAAATGGTAGTACAGTTTTGTAAATGGTTGTACAGTTTTGTAATTGGTACTGCAACTTTGGTGTCGTCTTTACGGCCCGGTAGATACATGAAGTTATTTCTAACTAAATGCCAAGTTCTGTTTTGTCTTCTGCAACAAAATCTTCCCCAATCTATATTTTAACTTTTAGTTTACCTCACTGTTTCAGCAATACACTGTACACTGATTGATCTTGATCATAGTTCGATTCACATCCTGGTAATACTTTATGCAAATCACCAGAGCATACTTGTAGCTTTTTTTTAAGTATTTATGGGCGGATGGATTCACCTGTCTCCAATAGCTTTATCGAGCATCCATCAAATCAGTCTAGATCTTTAGCAAAGCTATAATTAATGGTTTAAAAATCGCATGGTATTTTCATTTTACGTCCATCGATATTTCTCTATTGCTTACTGACCATCATCAGGAGGAATATAATGTAATTGGCAATAAGAGCAGATTTTTCTTTATGCGGAAAGAACGATTAAAATTGGGATAGTATCGCGGAAACAAAACAGATAAAATTAAATAGGCTGGACTGCTAGAGATGCTGTAGTAAAGTAGCAGGTAGTCTTGTAATATGTATTGAAAGTGAAGGGTAGTTTAGTTTACAGAATTTGCACATGGGAATGACATTCTCAATCTCGTAAATTAAATCATACTCCATGTTAAAGTTATCTTTACGGACTGGTGTATTCTATTCTATTGATGTTCATTATTGATGATGATGATGCTATGTTTTATGTATCTTTTACATTTGCATGTTGCAAGTAGTTTGGTTGGATGTTCGTATTTCGTATCTAAATCTGTGTGTTTGCGTGATAACTTTGTGAATTACTTATCAAAGAGTTTCCTCTCGAGTAAATCGATTCATTAGAATTCAAATTGGATTGTTGGATTGGTCAAGCTGCAAAAAGTTAAGTGGCTTTACGACAGTTGGATTAGAGTTATTGGTTGTTAAGAGATAATGATGGGTTTGGATTGTCCGTGTAAGATAAACGAGCATTGAAAGTGCATTGTAATCAGATTGAAGTGAAGTAAATTCTCCTGGAGAAGCCGCACTTATGCATACTTTTTTATGGGATGAAATGGAAGAGGATTAATTTAAAAAATGGCAAGGATAGGCCTTCTACTTTTTCCAATTTTTTTATTAGGGTCCATAATCCGCGGAAAAGGTGCAACAATCTGGGCTACATTTTGTATTGGAAATTGTACGTTAATTTCTCGTTTCAGAGGCTACAGGAAGGATTAGGAGGGTATTAAAGACCCACTTTAATAAATAACAGCCCCTGTTCTTGTTTAAAATCGTAAGAATAAATAGCTACCCGGATGGTGATTAAAAAGAGTCCTATAAGACGCCAGCAGTTTCATCCACACTCCGCGGAAAGTAAAGCGATTTTATAGGGTTAATCTTCTCCAATTCTAGAACCTACGACAATTACTGCTACTACTGTCTACTTACGTGAGTAATTCCTTGTAGTCGGCAACAGTCTTTCTGGTGTGGTTGGTGAGTTGTTTTGTTTAGCATGAATGGATCGAGCATTGATTGAATGAAAGACCTTGGCATTGTATTGTCTTGTTGGATTATTTTTTTCTCAGCTAAATAATTTTTTACTTCTGAGTCAAATGCTGCCTGCTGCAACGCTGAAAGCAAGAGCGAATTTATTGATGCATGCACACTGGATAATAAAGTTATTAAAGTTGGTTGGATGTCTCCAAATTAGTTAAGCTGGTACAACACATTCATGTACTACAGAGATGATATTAATTACAGCTTCTTCGCTGTGTGTATTATCACATAGCATATTTTATCACCAGCAGAATAAAAGCGAGGGTTAAAAAGATGGACAGCAAGTTCTTGGATATTATTTGTACTTTTTTTAACGTTAAACCAGAAACCACTGGCTTAAAGGGTGTCTAAAAATGGGATTAGCTTAATTTGGTCAACTTTTTGTAACCTTTGCTTTGAGGGGTTCCCGTCGCCCACTTTAAAAAATTACCGTTTAGAAAAAATCAAAGGATTCGCAAGTTGAAGCTTATGATTTTACATAAATTGATACTAAGTCCATTAGAATCCACAGAGTAAGTATTGATCTGTCTTTGAAGATCGCTCTGAAAGATTCCAGTTAATGTTTTAAAATGAACTAGAATGAATGAAACTTTATAAACATAATCCTACGATTTGTACCATAAATCTGTCAATATCCTAGACAGCTTTACTTTGACAGTAATGAATGCGGCTTAATCGTTGATATTACTCATCAAGTAAGCTTTCCCTCTGTCTAATCTTATCCAACGGTCTCTGTAGAAGTATAAAACTGGTTCCATTGACAATTATTATTCGTAATAAAATGGTAGAGTTCCTAAAAGCCGGCGTCAGTATTAAAGCTGTTGAAAGTTCATGCAGTCAACTTGCACTCTTTTAACCTGTTGGATCTCTTTACCCTTTAAGTTCCTAAATGAGCAGGAGTACGGCTTATGTATGTCTTACTGAGGAAAATTTTAACATGGGAATAATCGATTGGGTGAGATATTATTGATAGTTGGTGGAAATAAAGTAATTAAATTTTGTTTGGTTTTTATAAATTTTTAGGAAGTTCTGGAAAAGTTTTTTGAGCTGTTTGACACGGATAAGAAGCAAGAGTTGGACCAGTCGGATTGGATTTACTTTCTTAGGTCGAGACTTACAAGGTAATGCAAGTTTTGTTGTAAAGTTTTCTAAAAAAAATAAGTTAAGTGTAATTCAATGAAGAAATTCAATGTAAAATGCTGTTTTTAAAATAAGCCTTATTTTATGTCAATTTTGAAAAGTTCTTCTGTATTATTTCCTAAAAATAGGTTTTCTTAGACAAGTGCATTGTCAATCTCCTTAATTTCAATAAATTAGATTGCCAATTACAAATTGAAGTAATGGACATCTAGTGCATTTACATAATTGCTTGTCACTCAAGAATTTACATTCAAGCAACGCAATGTCTTTAGCAATTAGGTATGAATAACTAATGCAATGTAAACATGAAGGTATGATTATTCTATTATTAACTTAGTATATTGCAGTATTTTTTAAACCTCTTGCGTCTTGATACCTTTATTATTCTGTAATTACTTCGCGTGTCTGGTGCTTGTAAAATTAACAAACATATTTTTAGCTAGTTCCTATCTACCACTGCATCTGCATGGCAAACTTTTTAATTCAACACATGAAAATGAATGCTAAGAAGGGTGAACAAGGTTTGGAATTTAAGCATTTTAAACATGGGTTCTTGGTGAATTCTTAATTTAACTTCCTAACTTTATTTCGGTAGAAAAGGTATTTATTTTATTTATCCAGCAGCAGGACTAAACATATTGATAAGGTTAAAATTAAATGGTAAAAGGGAAAATAAACACCCTCCGCCTGTTGGGAAACCATACGAAGAACGGTATTGACCTAAATCTAATAAAATACAACCCGGGTAGTTGTTAAATTCTGCTTTTAATCCTTAGTTAAAACTTACAACTCTTCTTAATGAGCCTTTATTATTATTATGGAGAGTCTGTGATTATAGGAATATTATACACTAATCGAGTTACTTCTTGCAAGTATAATTTGACACTTTGGTGTTAGTTTATGAGCCATTTATACCCGCAGTAAAACTTTTAACGAGTTTTTTTTGTGATTGAATTTTTATCCAGGTGACATTATTATTAGGACACTGAGTGAGGCCAATGTTATTTACATGTTCCAGGAATGTATCTTCCCTTCATCCAAGCAATTAATATAGAAAAAAAACTAATTAGTTTATCGTGTAGCCACACATGTGGAATGATTAAAATCATGTTTGTAAAGCCTGTCTTCTTCCAGTGCACTAATAAACATAGTGAACTGAAGTAAATTGATAGCTCTTTGGTGTTAACTTGTAAATAAAATACTCATTTGCATACACACACGTCCGACTGATTGCTTTCCTGTCCCTTTAATATGCTAGGTTAAACTAATCTCATAAACTAATCAAACTCCTCTTCTGCCGATAAAGTTACTGTGATTCTCAAGATTAGTAACGGATTTATTACTACAAGTTTTTACCCCTTTTGTTGGCCTAAAGCTGAGCGATATGCATGTGCAAATTTTACCTTAGTCGTGAGATAGCAGGGTCACGTACATGGGCAATGGAGACGTAATAAATGAGCTTGAAATTAATGGATAAGTCATCTTATTAGAGACTTGGGTCTTTATTGTTGAAGTTGGCAAATGTTTAGTAGGAAAGGTGGTTATATTTCTATTTACAAGGGTCATTTAAACCTTTTCTACTAAAGTTTTTTGAGGATTAAGAAACTATTTTATTTAAACTTCTTTAATTAGGTACCCTAAATCCTCGTTCATAAGCCGCTGCTTATACATGAAAAATAGATGTTTCGAAAGACGTTTAACATGTAAAGGATAGTGTGAGGATTAATTAACGAGGAGGGCTTATGGGGGAGGATTTACGGTATTTAATTTATTTTCTAACTTTTCGAAGATTTAAATTTTAAAATGTAGGATTTTGTTAAATTTGTGTGGGTTATCTTTCGACAAAATGTTGAAGAGGATCATTTTATTTCATTATTTTAAAGGTCATCCAGCCATTTTTTTAGATGTATGAATTATTGTTAAGTTTTTATATTACACAAATGTATAATTTGCTGACCTTCTCGAACTTTGTGGTAAATTAAGATGGAACAACCCATTAATTTTGAGGCTATTTCTCATCTTTACAAAACCAAATCCATAAGTTCGTTATGAATGATCGGATCTATGTTAAATTAAAATGTAGAAAGGGACTCCCTTGATTTATCACCCGACCTTTTATTACAAAGCTTACAAGCTCCAGCCTGATAACTCCATCTCCATGCTAAATACTCTTTTCGCAACCTAAGACTCTCTTAAATGCTTCTATTATCACACCAATTTAGGAGCCGACAAGTAAATATAACTATAGCTTGAAAGTAAATGGGGAAACGATGCAGTTAAGAAGAATCCATCATTATAGAAGTTGTTTTGAGTTATGAAGTAGCCGGTTTTGCTGGAGAGTCGCCCAATACTAATACATTGAGGCATGCAGGTTGTCTACGTATGATAATCTTAACATGAAGTTTGATGATAAGTAAGCATCCTAAAAAGTGATTTTTTTTCTCCAAAAGATGCAAACACGACGGAGTAATCCGGCCTGACAACTTTTCTAGTTTGGTTATAACATAACAATATTCCAGTTCTTGGAAGTTAAGTTTAGTAGAAAAAATATGATCTTGGTACCTTGGAGGATGACTCCGTGTGTATGAAATATTAAGATGAGATTTGATAATATGTGATAGAGGAAGATTAGTATAAGAATATTGATACTCATTTGAGGAAAGACTATCCTCCTAATCTTAATCAATTTAATCGCTTGCTTTGCCTGTGTTTAACCCTATTGTGTGTGTAGTTGGCTTGTCTTATGTGGACATTGGCCATATAAGGTTTAATTTCCTGGTAATTGTACAAGTTACTACTGACTGCAGGATTACTTGGTAATTTAGTTGAGTTTTGGAAATGTTTTACTATAGAAGGACATACAGGGATAGAGCTTCTTGAGGAAGTTTGGCTCAAGTGGTTTTTTATACTTTAGTTATGTTAAGTTCGTGAGTGGATTTTTAACTGTAGTTTTACGTTCCGTGGTTTTTACAAGAAATATAGGGTTACTTTACTGTATGATTGCGAAATAAAGCCCGTGGTAGTATTGAATTCTGGGGGTTTAAAGGTCAATGATTAGAGTGTTTAGTTCAATAGACCTACTGCTGTTAAAGGGGTTGTTATTGAATAGAGGTTTTAATGGGACGATTTACGGTGGTTTTAAAGGTTTTAAACAAAAGTTAAAGCGGCCTTAGTTTAATGTTGTTTTGCTATAAGATAATAGAAGTAATAATCCGTATTTTGTATGCAGAGAGCACAAGGACTTCGTGGATCTTGTGGAGTCCGTCGCCTCATCCGTTTGTGGAGATGCTAACGTAAAGTTTGAACAGTTTTGTAGGATTCTTCGGGCAAAAAATGTGAGTTAATTATGTAGTTTAGTTTATGTAGAAGAAGTTTAATTACAGGAAGTGTTCCAACCTACAAGCTACTACTGATTGGGGAAGACTGAAGGGGATTTAAATGTTAAATTGCTGTAGTTAAAAAAGAAGTCCATGGGAAGTGAGCCGTTTTTCGAGAGTTTTCCTAAAGTTTTATGAATTTTTCCAGGTATTGAATGGATTCTACCGGTTAATTGATCGGGAGTCTAATGGAGTTGTTTCCGTAGAGCAAATAATGGAATTTATTTCTGCTCTTAGTAGTGCAAGGTGGGTTTTTAGGACTGAGAAACAATATTTCTGTCTATGAATTCTATTTTTGTTAGAGGATGTCCATATCTAATGTTCTAAATAATTAAAGCATGAATACTGTTTGATAATTTGTCTTCCAGATCAAACAACGGTCTAACGAAGGAAAACATCCAACGGCTTGAACAACTTTTTCGTCAATATGTTGTCTCCGGGAATGAAATCCGGAAGGAGGATTTCAAACGGATTATCCAGACGAAAAATGTATATTAGCTTAATCTAAAAAAAACCTTGTGTATATTTTGTACACAACGTAAAATGTCCTGTTGGAATATCCTTCCTTAAATTGAGCCGTGGATGGTTATTTATTTGTAGCAATTCTTTACGGACCGAGTTTTTGACATTTTCGACCGAGATGGTTCAGGCTCGATATCTCTTCATGAATTTGTTGACGCTATGCATGATGTTGCGGGACAGAATCCGGATGACAGGCTTCGTTTCCTGTTTAAAATCTATGATGTGGACGGAGATGGGTTTATCCAGTGTGAGGAACTGGATAAAGTCATTAGGGCTTGTATGGATGAGAACGGGATGGAGTTTAGTGATGATCAGATCCGTGAGTTTTAATATTACATTTTGTAGAGAGGAAAAATTAACCTACAAACACTTACATTTGGAAAGGGGAAACTACCCATCTTATTCTAGAGCTCAATATATGTCATTTTTGTCAGTTTCTTAATAACGCAAAGTCTGCCCATATTAATGCAATATCTGCCTGTAAGTATCTAAACATTGCCCATACTTACCTTAAACTGTTTTGTTGGTACAAGTTCGCCTATTTTTAATAGGGAATTTAATTTAATTGTAATTGAAGGCAAGTGATGAGTTTTTCTGCAGGGTAGTGGCTATAATTATTGTAGATGACAGGATGAGGTTTTACATGGGCTATAATAAGTATTACAATCCTCACAAACTTGGTAAAACTTTTTAGGGATGCTGACAACGGCGTTGTTCGAGGACGCAGATGTTGATAAGCAAGGTTCCCTTACTTACGATGCTCTAAAGGCTCAGCTGCAAAAACATGATGGATTGCTGGAAAATTTGTCAATAAGGTTTGTATAACCTTGGGATGCTGGTTTTTTTATGCTTATCATTCCAAAATGAGAGTGTTATAGTCTAAAGGGTTCTGTCTTCTTTCTAGTATGGAACGATGGCTAGTCCCTCCAGCTAAAAAGGAGCCGGAAGGGCTGTTAAAAGATAGACTTCGTAAACTGAAACCGCATCAATTCTCCCGAAGATATTTTAAAAACAATTACGTCTACGTTATATGGCTCCTTGTGTACATTTTTACGAATGTTTCTCTATTTATTTCCAAAGCGGTTGGGTTTTGGGAACAATATCCTACATCAACCGTTTTTCTAGTTATTGCCCGTGGCGCTGGTGAGCTTCCTTGTAGAAATAATCCAACAATATACAACTTTATTTTGGGTCAAAGTTTATACTTCTTATGGAGATTATTTTTTTTAAACTTTCAGGTCAATGTCTAAACTTCAATTCTACCTTTATCGTTATCGCAATGTTAAGACAGTGCTTGACATATCTCAGGGCTCGAGGAGCCTCTGCTATTTTCCCTATAGATAAGCATATTTATTTCCACAAGATGACCGGACAAGTTATCTTCATGTTTAGTCTTTTGCATACGATAATGCATCTTATTAATATTGGTAAGAAGCAGGATAATAATGCAGGGACAGCTCTAAGGCTGTAGATCTTCTTGTAGGAATTAAACTAGAGTTGTTTGCATTCTAGAAATCGGAATCCTGCCATCCTCATCCGGAGTAAATGTTGGAAATTGGACCTATCTCCAATTCCTATTTGATCCGCGACCATCAAGCCAGCCTGGGCTGAGTTTAGGCCTTATTCCTGGATATGCCTTTAACACCGGCGTTTTATTAATGATTATCTTAAGTCTGATGGTTATTTGCTCTCTACCTTTTGTAAGACAGGGAGGATGTTTTGAGGTAGGAATTGTTACTTTAAAATATTTCAAAAGAAAGCAGCAGCCAAGATCTTCGGGTTAATATAAATACGTACATTTTTGTAGGTTTTTTACTGGACCCACTTACTTTACTATTTATACTGGATTTTACTCATTATCCATGCCCCCAACTTTTGGAAGTGGTTCATCGTGCCGGGAGTTATCTTTCTGATTGAGCAGGTAAATGCATGCCTGAATCTTAGTTAATGATATGTATAGCTTGAAGTATGTGGCTTCAATTTTAAAGAATATGGTAAAAGCTTCTAAAATTTGGGATTTTATGAGCAATAAAAAACTCAGAAATTGATGCTAAAGAGAGTCTTTGGGCTAGGTACTCCGCTTTTTCAACTGGAGGATGGGCCGTGGAAGGACTTCGGTAAGTTCGGGGATGTTATTGCCTTCGAAGGTAACTCATTTAGTTATTCGACGACCACCCAATTTTGAGTTCCGTCCAGGAGACTATGTCTTTGTGAGAATTCCTCAAATAGCGAAGTATGAGTGGCATCCGTTTACAATCAGTAGTGCTCCCGAGCAACCAGGTAGAGTCTCCGTTGAATTTGACCAGTTTATTGTTAAGAAAATGAATGTTTTATAACATTTAAACTTTATTAGATGCGATCTGGCTCCACATTCGAGCCGTTGGTCAATGGACAACTAGGCTTTTTGAGTATTTTGAAAACGAACAAGTTGTTCTAGCGAGTATTGCCAACCAGGCTTCTTCCTCTTGGAGTGCTGTAGAGAGGTCTAGGATCAATACGGCTCTTTCCAATTATTCAGAGTTGCAGGAAAAGTATGAGAATTATCTTTAAAAATGCGGAAGAAGGTATCCAGGCTGAGTATGAGTAATTAATTATGACCTGTCCTTCTATTTATTTTACAGCTCTAAGCCTTTTAATGGGGGTTTGAGTGAGTTGGAATTAGTTCTGGGTCCGGAAACAAGAGCCCGACTTCCTACCGTTGGTTTACCCGATTCACACGAGACGATAGATCCTACCAGTAGTAGTTCTTCCTCTAATACTTCTAACAATCCGTCCTTAAGAGGTACTATATTGTTGAGGCTGATGAACTGTGTCTTCTTTTGTAAACTTGTAACTTTCTTGGTCGTTCATATGGGTACATTCTTAAAGTTTTTATCGGGTCTTATCTTTTAGAAGTATTCAGCTCAGTGGATACGATAAGCGAGCAAGATGCTATGATAAAGGAGAAGAAGCTCCCGATAAGAACGAGACCAAGGCCGTCTCTAGTGTCGACAAAGTCCCTACCAAATGTCCACGAGAGGATTAAAAAACGAGAGCTCAAGTTTGCGTAAGTAAAATGTTTATTTGCAATTGAAAACATGCCCTATCAGTCTATTCATACTTTAATTACTCAGGATAAATGTGTAAATAAAAAGTATAAATACTTCTGTAGCTTGACTGCAAAATAGTATATCTATAGCTTTACTTAAAAGATAAGAAGGGTCTAGTCTACAGGTTCATTTTTACCGGAAGTTACTACATTCCTCTCTCTAAATGATGCTTTATGTCTCAAAAAATGCCAACAGGTTGATGGAATCCCCGAAAGCATTTCAGAGGTCACACTCCGTAAGTGAGGTTGAGTCTCCTAGTGAAGGAAGTGTGGGAGGAAGTCAACGGACTTGTCAGAAGCCATCGCGAGCCACAATCTCATTCCCGAATGTCCTAGCCTCCCGGAATAACCGGGTTCCGCAGAGTCTCCGCTATATGAGGAACAAACCGACAATTATCTCACTAAAAACTCCGAGTTATGAAGGACAGGCATCGGGGAAAGATTGCGGGGACAAGATGTGCGAAGAGGGTAAGGCCAATGGAAACCTTATGATTGAGGTTTACGAAACGGAGGATGGAGAGGGAAGTGAACTTCATCCGATTATTGGGACGACTAGGACGGGTCAAGGGTCACTTGCTACGGGAAGGCCGTTAGAGGTAAACTTTTGCCAGTGTTAAGTTCAGGTCCTTTTTCAACTTTCAGGATTTTTGTCTGAGATATTAGTGTGTTGTAAAGTATATTATGGGGAGAATTTCCCAAT
The DNA here is from genome assembly GCA_034682405.1 of Hydroisotoma schaefferi. Classification (NCBI taxonomy): domain Eukaryota; kingdom Metazoa; phylum Arthropoda; class Collembola; order Entomobryomorpha; family Isotomidae; genus Hydroisotoma; species Hydroisotoma schaefferi. The sequence continues at coordinate 10,971 of JAQFZX010002144.1, read as the reverse complement.
GAAAATGAAGGCATAGGCAGAGATACCGAGATTTTAGTGCTAGAAAATGGGTAGAAAGTGATTTCTTGGAATACTTTAAGCAGAAGGGTACTGTTTTTAAAACTTGGTATGTCCTTCTGCAAGTTTTAATGTATGTAAATGTAATGGAGACATAGAACAGAATTATAATATTACTGGGAGGACATGGAAATAATTATTTAAGACTTAATACATAGTACTGTGTGCTTAATATATTAAATTAGACAATTCACATAGATTTCCAATTTCAGACACATCTTTTCGTGAAGTTGTTTAACTTTTATGACTTTGAAGTGGGATTTATTTGGGATTTGTAACTTCTTGAGTCATGTAGGCATCGTGAAGTTGATTGGGAGATGTTGGAATATTTTGCTTACGATAGTAGATTGTTTTGTCGTTATCTTCCCATGTTTGAAATTAAAATTCTATCCAACTATCTAACTCGAGTTCGGCGTTTTTTCAATTTTTGCTTTAGAGCAATAGTATTACTTTGGAAGACAAAGTTAATCAAGCATCAAGAGATTCTTTATTTTAACTTTATTTGGATTTTGATTTTTTTTAAACCTGTACAAAGGTAGTGGAAACGTCTGCTTTTGTATTTTGGAATATTATAAGACAGTAAAATATTAAAGGTCGGAGTAACTACCGTATTTTCCTCCGTCGGAGTAATTCCCCCCTTCATTTCCATGTTAAAAGTCCTTTCTTCTCCGTGTTAATGTAATTTCTAATTTTTCCTTCGTAGTAATAAACCCCCGGGGGAATTGTAACTGGAAATACGGTAGGATGTTTTGGACAAATGTAGCCTTAAATGGTTAAATATGTTGGAACGAAGCCCTTGAAATATACATCTTTTAGCCCTGTTTCCTACCGTCTGGCAAATGCTATCTCCCAATGATTATATCCAATCCAAAGCTAACTTTTTTATTATTAAGACTTTATTGTAGATTGTATATAGTATTGCATGTGTGTGATGAAATGTTGCCACTTTCACCACAAGAAAGTTCCCTTCTTCCTCTACCTTTTGTACGTAAAGAATAGGAAAAGGTCGGGTTGTGCAAGCTAGGTAGTCTTGGTGGTTTTTAATGGTAAATGAAAGTGAGAAAAGGTATAAGAAGTTGGTGTGTATTTGATGCTAGATTTACTTGGACGGTCCTTACGGAGCGCCCTCCAGTCACATATTTCGAGCGGAACATGCTGTGTTGATTGCGACCGGGATCGGAGTGACCCCATTTGCCTCAATTCTTCAGTCCATTATGCATCGTTACTGGGCCACCCGGCAGCGTTGTCCTAAGTGCAATTTCACTTGGTGTGGCGAACTACCTCAGTCCGTTCTACATCTTAAAAAGGTTCGGGTTTCCCATCCCAATACTAAACATGCATATAGGTAGGATGAAACAATAGGGATGCTTAGTTCTACTATGGGATTTATTGAGCTACGTAGCAATGCATAGGGATGCAGGCTTTGTTCCAGATATTTTTTTTAATTTCTTTATTATTGACACTTTAGGCAGCTATAAACATTGACATTAGTATGCGTCGTAATATTTCAGCATTGCATTTGTAGGCACAAGTTGTATTGGTATCTACATTCGTTATTTAATTTTTGAGTTTTAATTTCAACGAATGGCTAGTTAGCTTTTTAAGATTTTAACCTTTACTTAAAGGAACTTAACTCCAAGGTGGGTTGCTTTTTTACTTAATTTTTCTCCAACTGCGAACAGCAATGATAATGTCATCCATCCTTTGTAAGAGAAATGCTAAATAGCTAAATATGAAAGTATCGCATTTTGCCATTTTCCTACTTGCATATCTAATTGTAACAACTTCTTGAGGTAATAAAGTTTAGAGGGAATAATGTGATAAATAAAATTCTGAAGTGTGTCTTAGTCAAATTCTTCGGGGTTAGAGTTACAGATCGCAGAAGTAATTTAAGATGGGATGTGATCTTGATAGAGCTTTTACTATAACTACTGCTACTGTTATTCTTCCTTTTTGTGACTGGTTCTTTTTACAAAGTTGTTCTTTGGTGCTTCTGGGTTTATGATAGTTTTAGTTTTAGTGCAAAAAGCGCAAATGTTATTCGGCACTCTGTCAAAATTTATGTCACCCAGTTGACATCTGCAGACGCTCAACTTTTCCCTTGCGAATGTCTCATACTAATTACTCTTCTAGCTTTACCTTACTTTCCCTGCTAGAAATAGGAGGACTTTTTTTACTTTATGTACTTCAAGGGCTTGTTTTATTTCATATTATATTTTAGTTTTTACCATCTACTTCCTTGCTTATATTATATTCCTGAAGGTGACAGATTGATGGGGTAATTCCTTGGTGATTTGTTTATTGTTGAGTAAAAGCTACTACTACTACTTCTAACTGCTGCTGCTACTACTACTACTACTACTGCTACTGATACTACTACTACTACTACTACCACTACTACTACTACTACTGCTGCTACTGATACTACTACTACTACTACTACCACTACTACTACTACTACTACTACTGCTGCTACTACTATATACCAGTACTACTTTTACAACTACAATTATAGGCACAAGGCACAGGCAGTGTTCTCTATTTAATACCGCAGGCTTATGCTTTATGTCATTTGTTCGTACATGCGGTAATATAATAGGTGTTTGGGTGCGTTTTTTGTTATAATATTTTATTGTTATTCAGGTTGACTTTTTCTGGATAAACCGAGACCAAAGGTCGTTCGAGTGGTTTGTTCATTTATTGTCTCAGCTGGAGATTGAGCAAGCGGAACTTGGAGGGGCTATGGAACGATTCCTCGATATGCATATGTGAGTTTTACGGTTCTTAAGATGAGCTTTTTATTTAAGTACGGCTTGTATTTTATTTTATTAGTCCTCCGCAGGAGTTACTTTAGTTATGCAGTGTTGGTTTTTATTTATTTGATTTCGGTTGACGGCTGCTACTGCCAAATTGTATGGGTTGGGCAAATAAATTTCAATTATTTCCTGCAAGCGTCGGACTCGGACTTATAGTTGTAAAGTTGTTGGTAGAAAGAAATGAATAAAAATGTAATGGATTATTTAGGTTTATGAGGAGTAATGGTAGTTAGTTAGTAGAAAATTAGCTAATGGATGAGAATGAGTTTGGGAGAGTTATGGAATTTTTTTGGGAGAATAAATAATAATTATCCTAACAATTCGTTCCAATTAAATGAATTTATTGGTATAGGTTTATAACGAGTGCGTTGCAAAAAACGGATATGAAAGCTGTAGGATTACAGCTCGCTCTGGACCTTCTACATGAACGAGTACGTGAATTGATATAATCATGAACGAAGTTGGGAATTTATAGGGGAAACATGCTGTTAAATTATCGTTTTTGCAGAGCTTTAAGTTATGGCTATTTTATGCTTTATTTCATTACTTTTTTGCAACAGGAAAAACGGGATTTGATTACAGGACTTAAAACAAAGACTCACGCTGGTAGGCCAAACTGGAGCAAGGTAAGGGTTGTTTAGTTCAGTTTGAAGTTTATATTTTGGGCAAAATATGTTAAATTGAGGATTATTTGTAATTTATTTTCTAGGTTTTTCAACAAATAGCTAATCAAAAGAAAGGGAAAGTAACAGTATTCTACTGCGGGCCACCCGCTTTGGCCAGAACGCTTAAGATTAAGTGTGACGAGTTTGGATTCTCCTTCAGAAAAGAATTGTTTTAAAATGAGAAAGCTCTGAAAGATGTTATGTGAAAGTTTTATCATTCCAATACTCTGAGTAAATTATAAACTGCATTGAAGTGAAAAGTTGTACCTGTTTTAATTATGAATTTAATAATAATTGTATTCTTCATGTTGTGCCTGTAATTTCATTTCTTGAATGGAAATCCTTTCTTGGTTTTCAATTTGTAGCAGTTTGTTTTCCATTTTATGTACATTTATTTAAATTTGATATGTAAGTTTATTTTAATTAATAAAACCTGTTGGAATTACAGGAATAGAGTAGAGATATGAGTTTTGCATGCATTTAGAAGAGTGATTAATAAAGGGTAGTTTTTTTTAAACATTAACCCATTGTTTTATAATGATTAGAGTGTAAATCATAATCGACGACAGATACAGCCTAATCGTACCCGAGCATTACAGTGTATTATATAATATAATGTCATAGATATTTATATTCAAATTTATTTTTTTATTTTTGCGAACACTTTACATGAAAAATGAGTGGAAATTCAGATTAGTTCTTCTGGGAGGATTGATTAACTACCACTATAAGTATGTTATGCTTTTCCACTGTCATTTCAACATTTATTATGCATGTTGTAAGATAAATAACGGTCTAACGTTTTACTTAAAAATACTCGTATATAATGGGTGCCTTTTGTTATGATGTACAAGGAAGAGCCAACATTTCATAAAAAGCTCACCCCCCTCGTATCATACGCCTCGTAGAGGTCTGACTCTGACTGCATGCATGCTTGGAATACATTTACAAAATGCACAACCAACGGCAGACCCAGTAATAATAATAGTACTGAAACTGCTATTCTGCATGTTTTTATTCAGTGTGCATCTCAAATACTAAATAGTAGTAGTAGTAGTAGTAGTAGTAGTAGTAGTAGTAGTAGTAGTAGTAGTTGTAGTAGTAGAAGTAATAGTAGTAGTTGTAGTTGAAGCAAAAATAGAGCATATCACGTTTCTCATGTAGAGAAAAATCTCCAGAACATTTAGAGTTACTGGACCGTGTGTTTTTATTGATATTTAGTGCATCATCCACTCCTTTTTTGGACCGTGTAAAGCGCAGCATATAAATAAAACCTCATTCAACCATTATGCCCATCATCTTCTGTGTTCACGCACCAAATGAACGCACTCACAGAATAGCTATGGAAAAATCACTACCCAAACTAATATGTGTTTATAAAATAGTATCGTAAAGGAGAAGCAGTAGTCAGTCTTTTTGTATCGTAGATTTATATGAAGACTGAAGCATAATGTTGGTAAAGCGTTTTATCATTAGATCACATTAGTTTAAATGATGTGAAATGTCTCCGTTGGTGGTTGGCCGTATGGATGGAATGGTTATTGTTGGCTTGGTTGGTGGTAGTGTTTGCTTTCAATGTTCAATCCTGTGGTGATGTACGTAGAATATCTGGCTGAGCACATTATGCCCGTACGTGTGGCTATTATTTACATTAATATTATAGGTTAGGTAAATTATTACTGAAGAGTAGTGTAGGTAGTTGCGTGGTTTATAATAAATTGCAATTTATCGGAGGAAGGGTTATCGGAAATAGGGATGCTCTGCGATGTTGTCTGTTAGGATCCAACGAAGAACGGATAAACTGCAGTGTTTTAATGTTTACAAATTACGCAGTTTAGTTAATAGAATTTGTTTAATTAATGGAGAGATTCAAGAGTAAATTATGCGTTCTAAAGGACGGAAATTAATTAATAGTTGAATTTCATTCTTAATGCCGGCATGAAATCGTTAATTGCTTTTAAAAATTGCTTAAACTTTGTGAAAAAGTAACAAATGAAAATGGGTTTGCATAAAGAAACCTGCTGATACTTTAACCCAATTAATTTTTCAATAGTGGGAGTTTCATTGAGAATTATCCATCCAGGATGAATTGCATAATGAAATGATGTAGAATCTGTTGTACGCGTATGTAGTTACGAACGGATATATACAGATTAAAATATAACCCAATCAACCCGAGTCTACGACCGGGTCGCCAACGACATAAGGGTCAACGACGGGAGAGTCAATGGACACGAGGGTCAATGGGCATAATGGTATTATAATTAATTAATAAGTTAAAAAAAACAATTAAGCAAGGAAATATGGAAATTTTATCTTTCGTTACTTTGAGAAGTTGAGTATGGATTTTTTACTAGCATAATTAACTTCACATAATGCAGATTAGCAGATCTGAACGTTTACGCGTTATGAAGAACACATCCGTTGTATGCACAGTTCCTTTACATTGGATATACGGTATAAAAATCGTCTCAAGAAATTAATTTGAGCATGATCTTTCATGAGTTGATCTTTCTTCTAAAATCAACCATACAAGATTTGGTCGCCCATACTCCACTCCTACTCGCAGTACTGTACCCTCAAAGGTTTGACAATTTCGCCTAGTTAATCAAATGGGTACAGCAATATGTTTTCCAATTTTTTTTAATGAAAGCTAGCATTGGATTTGCTGTAACTTCTCAGGTCAAGGTTGATGTTGTCTTTAATAAAATTTTAGCATTCAAACATTTTCTTTTTCGATTCTGACACATTTTGAAATGATAATGATACCAAGAAGTCTTATAGAACGCCCGAGGGAGAAGTTAAAACTAAAAGTTGAGAAGTAAAAGAGTTGAACGAGGAATATAAAACTACAATATTTAATATTCCAAGGATTCCGTACTATGAAGTATGTACGGGGATAATTAGCCCTTTCCTTTGTACTCATTCCCACCTTTTATAATTTATATCCGTTCACTTCAGTCCATAACTCACTCAATACACACACCTTTAACCGTTCATTGATCATAAGTTACGGTTCATTTCCTTCAAACTTTCCCCTTAAAAAATGTTCCATGCTTTTCCTACCTTAAAAAACATTGTGTGTTAAACCCAAGAAATTACAAATTACTTTCATTCCTTTCCGTACCCATTGCAACATACTATGCAGCTATCCGTCCGTGTAATGTTGGGACAAAATTTACGTAAACGGCATACTGAAATTCATCATCGCATCATAAATAAGTTTGATGTTAGTTTTGTTACAAGATGAATATAATATTCACACTTTCCTCTGATTATGAAGGGTTTACACCCTATTATAATGGGCTGGCTTGCAATTAAGAAGAGACTCTCACTTTATTTTAGCCGGTCCTTCATAAAACAAGAATGATTGAATGATTACTAGCGTAGGTACTTTTTTACCTTCAGAGTCCGTGTGGGTCGGAAAATATGATGAATTGGTGCAATTTAAGGCAACCAGAACGGAGGGGACTATTCTTTACCGTAAATTACCGAATTAAAGTCTCAGCTCCTTTCAAGTAGTAGCAACGCAACATTTTAAAATTGACCCTACTAACAACCGAACCTCCAGAACTGAATACTACTCCGGGCTACATTATATGATTTGCGGTAGGTAATAATTACTACCCAAAGACCCTTATGAATACATATAGAGGGTATGACCAGCTTAAAGCATAGCATTAGCTTTTTTATGACCCTGATATTTGTAATGGTAATAGGAGAGGGAAGAAAGGGCAGATGTGCTAGTGTCGATGAGATGAATAACTGAACTGATTATTAGCTCCAGGGAGACTTTTCCCACTCGTCCTGACCAAATCGAGCCTTTATAATAAATCTAGTTGAGTTTATTATTAAATTTATGTACTTCAAATGCAGATGAGAGAGGAAGGAAGGATTAATCGTTCCGTGACCGTGCCATCCACCAACCAACTCTTACTCCAGTGATGAACTCTAACTTTTGTAAAATATGCCTCCAGTTATTAACAAACTTTATTACCAGAAGTTAAGGTGGAACTTCATTGTGAATCCTCTTTCTGCTCTAAATCACTAATATTTCCAGGACAGTGGTTTCAGCAAGTATTACTACCAACTTTGAGATTTAGTTATGCTTTACTAGTTAATTATACTCTAAGGCTTTGTGGGTCAGTCAGATTCATAGGTGTTGGGAATATTCATAGCTCGATCACTTTTTTTAAGCAAAAGTTGTATTTATTTGCTTTAAATGAAAGATACGAGCTCAACAGCTTTTTGGAATTGCTGTAGGGTTTATGTTACGCGAAATAGATAACCCGTAGAATATGAGTACTACCCAGAAGTAATTAATTATTTAAAAAGAAGCCCTTCTATTTCCAACTATTAAGGTTACATTCAATTAAGCCTTGTTCTAGTTCTAGTTCTAAATTCACTTAAAGAGACTGCTAAAGACTGAATGAAGTTGGTGAGGATAAAATGGACCCTGGAGCAGGACAAGATTCACTCTAACTTTAACTTTATTAACTTAGTGAACCATCTTCCTGCATTACCTGAGAAGTTTGGTCCAATCCACTACTTCATTATCTATTCATTCACACAGAACTGGAACTAAATAGCTGGCTGGTTGGCTGGAAGGAAATAAAAGGTATGCATAGAACTGAGATGAGATCAAAGGGATTGTCAGTTTGTCCTTTGTACTACTCAATTTGCATCAGCGGAGTCATTCAATCTGTAAACTGTAGTTGGGCTTTCGGATTGAAGTGAATGAAGGGTTGATAAATTGATAGCATTCTTGGAAACATTTCTATCCGCGTCTTCAGCAAGTAATCAGGGGATTTAGAATAGTTTGCAATCTTGGGAAATCGTCTTTAAAAATTTAGCTTTTAAATTCATAAGGCTTGTTTTTATTGGATTGCTAGATTATGATTTTTTTTAATTACTCCGATTCGGTACATTCGGTACAATCACTTTCACTATCTAAGAGATTGATTGACGAAAGACCACCTACGAACATTAATAATATTTCTTTCATACCAACATAAGTTTGACGGTGTTTGACTCTTAAAATGTTACTCAAGCTCAAGTTAACTTTCTAATGCAATCCCTTTTACTTAACCGTTCTCTGAACTTCTTCAGTCTAACTTTTTCATTGATTGCAGTAAAAACTGCAATTTGTTATTTTAAAGTTAAGAAAGGTTTATTATTATTGGACGGGACTGTTATTTATTTATTTAATTAGAAGGTGAAACGGCTCGGTTGTCATTCCTTCCTATCGTTCATCTTATCTTACACGAGTTTGAACTGTCTTCTTCGTCAGTCTACTGTCAATGTCAGTGTCAACTCCGCCTGGCTCTGACCATGTGCCCTATCTCTGTAATTGCTCGAGAGAAGGGGATGATAAAAAAATCCAATAAACAGGAAAATTCCATAGCTAGGAGGATGACATTTCTCTGTGTCTCTGTAAGCCATATAAGGAATACAATACATGATATTCATGCTATAACTACTACTACTACCACTACTACTACTATTACTACTCCTACTACAACTTCTACTACTACTACTGCTACTACTTTAATATATAAATGTCATCAATCCTCCTTAGGTAAGGCTATACTCCTACATTAATACAATAAAAGTAAAGAACGCACAGTCTTGGACACTTCTTCGGACCTCCGTTTCTGTACCATCCGCAGGAACCCTTCCTGTCATACAACATATTAAATTGCATTGTGTTCTGGTCTTTTCCAAAACTGGACATCTCTTGTGCCTAGTCCAAAGTGAACTGGGTTTAGTGAACTTTGGAGCGTATAATAATATAACTAGAGAAGAATGACCATCGGAATGGGAGACATAGGGCTAGACTTTTGATGTTAGTAGTTGAGAGGGTCAAAAAGCAAAAACACAACATTGTCAATGGTATTTAACTGAAAATGGAAATAAAATACATCCCTTTTTCGTCCTTCGATGATGACAGAGGCAAACACAGCTCGCATGTCTGTCTGTCAAAATCAAAGGTTTAATCTACAAAGAGAAACTTCAATGAGAAAAGCTCAAACTGATACCCTCTTCCTCACATATTCTATCAGTAGTTTTATAAGAAAGATGTTGATGTGGAGGTATTTTTAATAATAGTAATAGTAGCAGCAACAGTAGTAGTAGTGGTATAAGTAGTGGTAGTAGTAGTATAGTAGTAGTAGTCGTAGAGGTAGACTTAGAGGTACTAGTAGTAGAGGTAATAGTAGTGGATGCTCGGGATTTCGATGACAATTTTTGGAGCAGATTCGAGGTTTAACTCCAGAAGTGATACCAAAACCCAAAGAAATATATCTTAGTTTACAAAAGCAGGTACAAAACCTACAGAAATTCCACTTCCATTTTTAATAAAACCCTGCTGTATTTATGTGGTTTGGTCTGCCCTACCCTGACAAATGTTATGCTGAACTTTGACAAAATTAAATAGCCAACAGGGTCCCCTCCCCCGCCGGTCGCTCGCTTACTGTGCTTTGTCGTGTCTATCTGCTTCTGTTTGTGTTTCTGTCCAGCTTTATTAAATTATTGACAAAAAAGAGTTGGTCGTGTGTTGATGTTGGGTTATTTGACAGGCGAAGAATGTGACGGAATTGGTAATTCAAAACGACTTGTTTGGGGTGGATTTTTATTACTATCTATCGGAGTGTTTATTGAGGAATGGGACGGGCAACGAATGTTAGGGAGGATAATTATGTTAATGTTCTGTAAATACTTATGATATGAATGGGAAGAATATACAATCTACCTAGAAGGAAATAGTTACAAACCAACGAGCTTTTAGGCAATTTCATTTTTCAGCTACATTTATAATTAGGAATTCTCCGGGTTGGCTTCAATCATCTCGTTGCGTTGGTTGGTCAATTGGTTTCGGTGGTGGATAAAAAAGGGTGCATGTTAGGTTTCCTGTTTGTTGACTGACTCATTTGATTGAACTGCATAATGCAATATTTTTACTGTGAGTTTAAGAAATGCACATAGAAGTATTGGTGACTTTTTTAGAATAGAAGCTTAAACATGTTGGTGTGAAGGGCTGCATGCTTATGCACTAGCATTTTGAATACTTTTATGGTTTGTATAGGAATCTACAAAAACAGGGCATTATTACAAGAAAAGACCTACCCCGTTAGGTGAAGAAAAGTGCATAATAGCGAGATTAGGTACATTCTGTTTGGGGTAACGATAATCTAAGATTCTTATTTACTCCAGATTAAAACTTTAAAGAAAATCGCATGCCAAATGCTTCCTTCTTTTGTGAGAGTTTTGGGATTTTTTGCAATAAGATGGAAAAGCAGTACTGCATAGTTAGTAGTAGTAGTAGTAGTAGTAGTCGTAGTAGTAGTAGTAGTAGTCGCAGAGCTGGGATAATCCAGATTAAGGATTAAGTGATTAGTAATCCAGATTATGGATTATTAATCCTTAATCCGTAA
>JAQFZX010002143.1:0-21460 GCA_034682405.1 Hydroisotoma schaefferi | reverse complement strand
CCTCATTTTTACGAAAAACCACTATCAGGCCTCGTTTTTTAATGAAAAAACGCATAAATATGCCTCCTTTTTACGAACAACCACTAGAAGGCCTCGTTTTTTAATGAAAAAACCCATAAATATGTAAAAACGAGAACACTGCCGTATATGACAAATTACACGCCGTGTTCGAGTACACGGTGAAATCCTAAAATATGGCCGATTCGGCCGGATACCGTGTTGGAGCCGGTTACACGGGGCATCACTAATTGGGATTGTCAACCAGCATTTTTTTCATACCTTTCCAAAGATACATTCGACGAGCATAAAATGCACCAACTATATGTTTAATAATGCTCGGCTTACTTGTAATGGTTTAGGAACTTTTGAAGGAAATACTAGGCCGGGACAATCACATAGTCGGACAGTTTTTGTCAAAAATATTGTTTGGAAATGTTTAGTATGGCCGGGTGTTTTGGAAACACTAACAACCTACACAGAGTAAAGTTTATTTAATACCCAAAGCTTAGTATAAGCATTTTTTACTGCGAACAAATAACAAAATATACCTTCTTTCCCATTAGGGCATTGATCAGAGAGGACTTTCCTACATTTGGCTGCCCAAGACACCCAATTGTCAAAAGACCTCCGTCAAACTTCTTAAATTCATGAAAACCAACATCCGGTTTTGATGTATCTACCGCATCTATTATTTTTTCGTCTTTATCATCTTCTTCATCCTCTTCTGCATTCATTTCCTCCAAAATCTTTGCCTTCCAGGAATCCAGGTTAGCTGTTGATAAAAATACGCTCTGACACACCAAATACTAAACGATAAAACTGTTAGGCACAAATAAGTCAAACCTTGGCCTTGGACGATTTTTTCACACACTTTGTACAGCTCCATTGCTCCTTCGGCCGCCATCCGAAGTTTTCCTCTGCGTTTCCGATTCTATAAATTAGAAGAAGGATACTGCACGTATTATAAAAATATAAAACTACATACATTTTAACGATCTTGTCGAAGGTGAGTTAAATATATTTACCAGCAAACTGCTTTTTTCACTACCCTCTACTTTTACTGAAGGGTAAGAGGTAAAGCAAAGGACTTCCAGGCCTGGACATTTCTCAACAAAATGATCTTTCCAAGCTAGCACTAAAGCTGGAGGAGAAAGATCAATCTTGTTCATCACAAGGATAACATGTTTTTTCAAATCGTTAACAACATAGTCATAAAGTTTTGGTGGAAAGAGAAGTGGCTGAAAATAAAAAATTATATCATTATAACGGGAGAAAAACTTCTTGACTAATTCTGCATTCTTATTTTATCCGCAATAATCTTACAGGGAAACGAATATCAACAACACACAGAAGAATATCAGACATTTCCAAAACACGCCAAAATTGCCTCCAAGTCTCTAAGTTAAGCTCGAAATAACTTAATTCACTTCGCTCAAATGTGGCATCTATTTTTTGCAAATAATCCTAGAATTTTAAAACAAAAAGTTGTAATTCCTAAAAAAAAAACAAATTTTCTCATAGTTTCATCGTCTTTATACTTGCATTAAAATAACGGTTTTCATTTTTCTCCAGCTCCGCTCGACTAATACGATAATCCCAGGATGGTCTAACTGGAAAATCCAGTTGAGGAGTAAAGAAATCAGCCCCTTCACATTCTAAATATTCCTCTCGAACGCTATGATACTTATTCCGAGCCTCCTCCTTCGCCTTCATAATTTCTCCTTTGGATTCCTCCCGAAATATCAGTGCATACCTGAAGAATGTCCATGAACCAAACTCAAATCAATATACCTCCTAATTTGGTTTCAATTAACTCAAAATTTGCTAGGTCACCTTCCAGTATCCATTCTAGTTGGAGCATGTCTCCTATCAAAAAACTTCGACCCGCCTGTGGTGCTCGGATTGTTCTGGTCATCCTGTTTAGGCTCCGTAATTCTTCCTTCCGCATCTTCAGTCCCACAAAAATAAAAGTTTAATCAATTTACGCCTAACGTCATAAATATTTAAAAACTATTTACCTTGTTGACTGAAATTAAACTCCTGAAAAGTTTCAGCAGAAGATTTATTCTTCTTTGTCTGTAGCTGTTGTTTTTTCTGCTTTCCACTAAACGGCTTCTTACGCTGTCCTCCTCCAGGCATTTTAGATTTTACCTTATCTTTCAAATATTAAACTGAAAACTCTTCCGTGTCCTGGAAATAAATAATGAATAAAAATCCTTAGTAAAAATTAACATCCTTAGCACGTTTATAAACCCAAAGACCAAAAACATCCCCACCCTATAAACCCTCACGGTATATTTCAAAAGACAATCAGCGAGTAATCGGACGCAAACAACGAGTACGAACCACCCGTACCCCGAAGCTATTACTATTAATTCGTTCATTATTTCTTAACTTCGAATTAAAACAAGCGCTAATTAGTCAACTTAATTGAGCTACTAAACTGCTAGTTCAGAACTAAATTGTAATGAAGGAATCAAATATTTTAAAAGCGATCCATCCAAGCCATCTTGGCCTGAATAAACAATCCACAATCATCATAAAACCTCGCATAACTCACAGTATGTCTATAACCCAACTAAGTACAATATCTTGATGATGATTACATACATTTTTTGAATAAACACTATAAAAAGTACTAAAAAGCTATCAAAATCCACGAGGCAAGCAAGCAATTCCAAGATTTATAAAAATCCTAACTCCTCAGCGTATTTATTTCCTCTCTGGCTCTGTTAAGCTGGGAAGGGGGACAATACAAATAATACCCCAGGGGAATTTAAAGCTTGGGTTTTTCACGGTATATGAACTATTAGCCTACATCCTCGCCCTAGATGCCGCGGCTTACATACATAAAAGGTCCTTTTTTGAAACATTTTTAACATGGGATAACTAACCCCTTTTAATATGTAAAGCATAGGCGTGCGGCAGAATTAACGAGAGCGGCATATGAGCGAGGATTTAGGGTAATCACTCTAAACTTTCTACTACCGCAATGCAATTCCTCGACAATAGGCCGCCCGAGTTAATTAAGCCGCATACCTAATGGTATCCATCCATCATCTTAAACGTGCTTTAATTAAATACCCTTTTCCCTACATAAGCCGCGGCCTATTGTCGAGGAATTAGGGTACTACTATTCATTGGTTTTTTATAAATAATGAAACCAGACCTCGAGTTAGTTGGGATAATTGGATCACTGAACTGTTTCTTTCTGGCTGAATCAATAAACACTTTTAACAAGCTCATTGTTTACTAAAAACTTTGTTGTTTTAACTTAGAAAAAGATACAAAAAAACCGGAGGAATCCAGCATCCCACGAGGCATAATTACAACATTTAACAATACCCTAACTTACCCTATATCCTAGCCCATATGATGCCGCCCTCGTTAATGTTGCCGCACGCCTATCCTTAACATGTTAAAAGGGGTATCTCTCCAATGTTAAACATGCTTCAAAATGTCTTTTTTCACATATAAGCCGCAGCATATTGGACGGACTTTAGGGTATAAGCCGCGGCATATGGGCGAGGATTTAGGGTAATTATATCTCCGTCCAATAAACTAATTAATAATAGAATAATTAATTATCTTTTTCTGGACCCAAGAAGCAAAATTCTAGAATGAAAAACTGCAGATTTAATTTTGTAAAAATGAATATAATTTGCTACAACAAACCTTTCTGTGTCGGATGGTCCAAAACCCCGTTTTTTTACATATTAACCTGTCTTTAATTTACTTATGTTTTTTATTATAAATATTTTGATTAATTTTGATTAATTTTGATTAATTTTGATACAAAAATTTATTAAAAAGTAAATAAATCTAACATCGTGGTTGCCAAAATCAGGTTGACTTTGGCTATGGCTTCGCGGCAGGGATATTGTAAGATTTACTCCAAAAAACTGCCATCAATAACTGGACTTTGTTCAATAAAAGTTTTGGAATTTTGCCTACTTTTTTGAGATTTTGTAACTGTAGGAATTACCGTATTTACTCAAATAGTGTCCCCTATCGAATAGTGTCCCCCCTTAATTACCATTAAAAACCCCATCAGCCCCATTTAATAATTATTGTATGTTAAATTTGAGCCCCAAAAAACAAAAAAATTAATTAGTGTCCCATATGACTCTATTCGAGTATATACGGTAATGATTTTTAACATTACAATATTAATAATTAACCCTGTGTGTAAATACATGGTTAGTTGCAGTAAATATAATTTATAAGTTTAATCTATTTATTTAGTATTTCAGTTTTTAATTCCCTTATGATTTATGAATGACAACATGACATTGCTGGTCCAGTTTCAGAATGCCTAGGTAATAGGCCGCCCGCATTAGTTAATCCGCATGCTATGCTATCCAGGGATATCCTTTCAATATTAAAGATGCGTAAAAATATAATTTTTTCATGCATACGCCGCGCGGCCTATTGTCGAGGAATTACGGTCCCAGATGACGTATGACGAAGGGGTAATGGTCCTGCATCCGATGTCTGATTAAGACTCATCCCAGTAATAAGATTTGTTCATTGAACTACCTACCAAACCATATATCCTCTAAAGGGGCCGTGCTACTAATATTTTTTTCAGTTATTTATAAGGATTAAATGGGGCTTAAATGAAGTTATTAATAGTAATTAAGGGGACCACCATTCGCAAAGGGCCACTATTTGAGGATATACGGTATCCTTATTTAGTATTTTTTATAAGAATCCTCGAGCATCTCTTTCTCTATAGCTAAAGGGGTGAACCTCTAAGCAAAAGGAGCAACCAAATTATAATTACAAGGTCGTCATTTTATTTGACCCTTTAGTTAAAGTAATTTCGATCGATACTCTTATTGATATTTTTAACAGAAGCAATAAAAATTCCACACCTCTTTTCTAAAGTTATTCTAGCTACCAATAAAATAAGAAATACTAATCAATCATTATTGTAAACGCCCAGACTCTTCGACTTTTACTATATCTAACGTCCTTTTTTATTGTATTAATCCATGTGCCATCCCAGTTGAAAAAGTCTCATACAGATTGAGTTTTTAGTATCATCTCTCCATAAAATTCTAGTCTACTCTGCCAAATCAGAGAGTATCAATAAAAGTCAAGTTGTGAATGTTAATAAACAAAAAAGCAGGATTGTAGGCTTGCGTGGGTGAAAACTGCGTTGTTGAACATTTACTTTATCATACTAACTACACTTTTTTTGCATGCTAATCTTCAGAAGTCGCGTGGAAAAGTTTATGGAGTATTTGTTGGAGTCATGAATATTTTATTAAGTCTTTGTTAGAACGGTTGAAATGTCTCTAAAAATAGATTTTTGTCATCCGTATTAAACTCTCGTAGAAAGTAAACTAACGATGACAATTTGTAATGGATATGTGGGTGGCTCGGCTACTTATGCGTTAAGGCCCGAATTGCTGACATTTTTGCACATTTTATAATATAATTTAGTAGAGTAACTCAACAGGTATTCATTCACCTTACTGAAATAAAATAAACCCTAACAAAACCTCGAAGATGATTCCTACCCCCAAATTTTTATAGCGGATTATTGAATGCATGCAATAAATTACCTGAATTTTGTATTTTGCTTTCACGAGTAGAAAAAAGCCACTGATGAAAGTAAAAAGCTACCATAAAATACATTCTAACATTCTACAAACCTAAACATCAGCTTTAAAGCACCATCATATCATGCAGCTAAGGTTTCCTAAACCTAAAACCTCATGCCTTGCCTAAAGCCA
Source organism: Hydroisotoma schaefferi (assembly GCA_034682405.1). NCBI lineage: Eukaryota > Metazoa > Arthropoda > Collembola > Entomobryomorpha > Isotomidae > Hydroisotoma > Hydroisotoma schaefferi. Next base: position 15,716 of record JAQFZX010002143.1, on the reverse strand, counting down.
TTTATTGAAACTGTATTGTTATTTTGTTGATTTATTTACATGTTTTCATAGTCTTACTTGAAGTGATCTTCAGTAGTTACGATTTATAAAACTGGACATAACAACACACCCATTGTCCAGCCGCAGACGTGCTCAGGCTTGATAACTCAACTTGCATGGACATGGACTGGACACCCATGACATAAAAAATTAAATGAGAAATGGATCCCATCAACGCCCAAGTGGAAGGATTGTCTTTTTTTTTGCACACCAAATGATTTAGTTGCCTCAATCCTCCTCCGTAAACCATGTTAATTGCATTGCCAAAAGTAATGCCAGAGGACAAAGTTAGTATTAGAGATCAAGTTGATAATAATGTGGTAAGACCTACAGATCCACCTAATCTTATAGTGAGACCATGAAGATGGACCAGGTCCACGATTTAAGGCAAGGTTGGCTAAAGCCTGATCTCATTGGATGAAGATCCACCACAGGATTATATTCTTTTAGAGATCATTATAGTTTTTTTTACCGAGGAGAGAGAGACTAGATACATGCTTAAGTTACATCTAAACTTTAAATGTAATTTATTTTATTGGATGTGAATAATATGAGTCTCCAGATTATGGGTACCTACCTACCTGAATATTTTTTCGATTATGCCAACGCTAATGATTAGGGTCTAATTGCCGTCTCCAGGGACAGGGTTGGGTCTTAATCTTAATGCTACGGATGCATACAGTTAGTAAGATCGTTTGTTATTATGACGGATATTCAAATTGTTTTACATATCCTAACGTAGATTTGTTTTGTACTATCTCCTCAAAAAAATGCTACATGTCTTTGCTTTGTGACTACCTACTTTTCCATAAGACTTGACCTTTTATGGAACCGAAGCCAGAGATGGAGATTTAATCTTAAGGCTAGGAAATAAATTTAGAAACCACCAGTACTCATCTTTCGCTGAGACAATCCGCATCTTTACGCTGAGTTTTTGAAGCTTCTGTAAAGTGAAGACAAAGGCCAAGGAAAGCGTATCAAGAAGATGGTCAGAATTAAGCAGTATTTAGGTTAGAGGTTTTCCTATTTAGAATCCGTTTCAATTATACAGAATAGCAATTCCTTTGAAATTAATTGGTATTTTTCTGTACAGAAGACACATTTCGGTCGCTGAAAAAACCCGTGGTTGTAAAAGATGAGACGATCCACGCCCCGACTCAAAATCTGAATAGATACGCCCGTGCAGGCTCTTATGGAACCCCGAGTCCAAATTCAACCGAATCGGACGTGACCTTTGAGCTTGATCTGCCCAGGTTGGACTCTCCAACAACTAACAATGCTTACAAGGAATGTTTTTCATGCAAAATGCCAGTGCATGAGGTAAAATTTAACTTTACAATAAAGTCGGACTAACCGTTCTTCTTCTAAAAATTTTAAACGAATTTAATAATCGCTTTTGAAAAAGCTTTGGGATGAAGCGTTGGCCATGGACAAACTTTGGCACAAGGACTGCTTCCACTGTAGTCAATGTGGGAAGGTTTTAAACCCACAGAAGTTTTGGGAAAAGAATGGAAAGCCTTATTGCGAACATGATTACAACCAACTTTTCTTACCCAAATGCTACGTTTGCACAAAGACGGTTTTTGAGGTGAGCAATAAATAATCAATTTTAGCCTCTTATAGGGTGAATTAATAGTAAAAAGAAGCTTTTATACCATGCAGGTCCCAGTTAAAGCCCTAAACCGGAACTACCATCTGCTTTGCTTTACATGCCGAAAATGTTCCCAAGTTTTATGCCCCTTCACATATAACGAAAAGAACGGAGCGTTCTATTGTGAAGAAGATTTCCACAACTTGTTCTCACCAAAATGTTACGCCTGTGAGGAACCGATTCGCGATCAAAAAGTATGCAGAATTATACACATAATCTCTGCATTTTTACCAACCAGATCAATATTTATAGCATGAATGAGCATGATAAAATTGTTTTAGGAAATGACCAAAACTATGGGAGCAACCTGGCACAAAGATCACTTCGTATGTTCCGAATGTGCTAAGCCCCTTCCTGGAAATAATTACTTGAAGAAGGATGGACATCTCTTCTGTGAAGAAGATTATCACAAGATTTACTCCCCAAAATGTGCCGGATGTACCGAACCAATCAGACATGTAATTAACGGAAAGCATAAGTAGAATTGGTAGCTAGAGGAGTAATTAAATCGATGCATTTTAAACCTAAATATGACAAAACTATATTATAGGATGGGATTTTAGCCCTAGGGAAAAAATGGCACAAGGACTGTTGCCTCCGTTGTGAAACGTGTAATAAGATCCTCAAGGAGGATAACTATATTTCGGAGAAGGACAAGGCATACTGTAAATCGGACTGGGTCCGGCAATTTGCTCCAAAATGTTACGATTGTAAAAAAGGGATAGGTCATATCTTGACCGGAGACGCGGTCATAGCTCTGGGTCGAGAGTACCATCCTTACTGCTTCTACTGCAACGTATGGGAAATAAAACTGGTTCTAAAACTATTATGACCTAAAATCGTCTTTTGTACTTATTTAATTTGAAATTATTATTAGGACTGCAATCTTCTACTTGATGAGAGGACTTATTACGACGTGGAAGGTGAACCTTACTGTCAGGAACATTATCACAACCGGACCTGTGTGGATTGTCTCAAATCCCGAGCTGAAAAAATAAAGACGTTAAAGAAAGTAGTGAGGACTGGGACGGAACGGGCTCATTCTGCCATTTCACGAAGATCATTAAGTCCCATTGAACTTCTTGTTAGGCCAAAGTCCAACCAGATTTAGGACAGTAAGAAAGATGACTTTCGTTGGAGAGGATTGACAAAGCCCCCAATGGTAGGATGATAGAATTGATAATGTGTGCATACTAATAACATCTTATCTTACTAACTCTGAAAACTTAATGTTAAACTCCAATATACATTTAGATAAAAAAAAAGTAATAGAAATAAACTTTTAATGTGGAATGGGAACGAATTTTCAAGTTTAATGATGAATTAGTTAAAGCTAAACTACTAGAAAGTAAAGGAATAAAGTCGGAAAGAGAAAAGAATACAATGTCTTTTACCATCTTTAAATTAGCAAATGCAAACAATCCAACTCCAAATATATATTTAATTTTGCTCATTTACGCAATGTCTTCCACGTCAGGGCGAATTAGGTTCCTCCTTAAGCCAGTTTTCCTTAAAGACGTTATCGTTATAAATCTTCTATTCGCAATCGCAAAGCTACATCTAGTTTCATACAATGCAATGCTACATTTCATCACTCGATATTTACGCCACATTTGACTGGACGATTGATGTTGAAATCGACAAGAATTCGAAACAAAACGATATGTCCTGCCCGGCAGTAGAGTTTTCTGATAATCCTGACGTTGACGTAAGGGGATCTTACAAGCAAAGCCTTGTATTGTAAATAGAAATGTAAAATTCATGATGATTTCTAGAGGAATTTCCTCATGCATAAATAGAACCCACGCGTAAGTCACTACCTTAGGGTGAAAGTCTATATCTGGATTCAAGTTATGAAATTCAATCAATGGTCCAGAATCATCCACATCCAACCGTATCAGCACCTTTTTTGATCCTGCCTATTAAAAACCTACCTTGGATAACTACATTAATACAAAACAATCTGAGTTTAATTTAAAACAACGCAACCACATAAATAATACCGTATTTTATTTCATCATTTGCAGATTCAACTATTAACATAAGCATGTCTGTTATACCAAAAAGGAGCCCATTAAAATGATTTTTATGCCTAGAAATTCCTACCAAATTCCATTAAAATTGTCCGTTTCCGTTCCGTATGTACCCACAACCCACTGCATTGCTAGATCAATATATCCGTGGTGTAGTTTGGCTCCAAGGTAGCTACTTCGGTCTGCTAACTTTAGCAAGGACCAAGAAAGAATGCACTAACTTACCAGCAATCTAAAACTTTTTAACTTCCTAAAGAATTTGAGTTAAAAGGTTTTTCTGCATTTACTTCAACATCAAAACTACAGTTAATGCAATGGCATTTATTTCTACAGTCTACGACCAATCCTACCAACAGCCCCCTTCATCAAGTGAATGCCGTTTTAACCTCATTTAATCATGAGCAATGACGCAGTCTGATTGATGCCATACGCAATTACATTGAATGCCGTTGAATTTTCGAAGTAATTCATCCCAAAGTTGACCCGGATTGGCTGTAAACTTCGTACCATTCTTACAGAATATCCCCTCCTACCGTAATTTACAAATCTTGTAGAAGACCTCAACGATTCTTTCAACTTTAGGGATTTCCCATGGATGAATCCTGCGACGGAGTACGTCATTAACATGTAGATGGGTACGGTACAGCAAAGGAATGGAAATACCAGGAATCCCGGCATAGGGATCTCCTCATTAAACTTGATAGTAATGAATAATGAGAAGATCGTTACATTTGAGGCAAAGAACATGCCAGCCGGGGTGCAGAAGTTTCGGAAACAAAGATCCATTTGGTTCCCGATTATCCTCAATCCTCGATAGAGTCTTATGATGTCCAGAACTCGCTCAGCCGTCTCCACCGTTGACGACTTTATCTTTCTAGCAGTTACAGACATTGGATTTAGAACCCTAACTTTATTAATGGTAAATCAAAGTTAAAGAGATCTTCAAATTACCTGTCCATGGCATCCAGATGTTGGTAAACGAAATGAATCAGCGACAGAAAGATATAGCCGTTCATTAAAATCCCTGCGCTTAACGTACAGCCCATAACCCAAGCGTCGAAAGCTGCAAAGATGAACCTCAGAATCCATATTCCAATCCAATGAATGCCCATCCCACCACTGACCAGAGAGTAGCAGCCAGATGTCGCGGCTGAACTGATGCCCCTGTAACTGACACCACCGCGGCCGATGCCATGGACGACAGAAGCGGCGCTGTACAAGGTTTGAATAGCAGGAGACAGAAAACTAGAAACGGCAAGAATAGAACCGCAAATAATCCGATACAGAACACGTACTGAGTTGTCTTCACTTTCTGACGTCTTTTCAACTGGTCAGCCAGGCCTGATAAGGGACAAATTAAATAATTATACTAATTTTAAGCATAAATGTATGGATAGCACTTACCCTTTAGAAGATGCTGCAGCTCAAAATCCCAAAACCCATTTACCAGTAGCAGAATCCGGTCTTCAAACGCCCATAAGGTCAAGCGTGCAGAGCATACGGTTCCATAGACGTTTAAAAGACATATCGCAACCATTTGATCCACGAAGGTCATTCCCAGAGCGGACGCACCCTTTACATAGCTCAGCCCCATGAAAATGACCATCCATGATATGTACAGAAGTTGCATGCATAATTGCAGTTTGCATGCCCTTCTGGACCGTTTTGAATATATGGTTACGAACCTCTTGGTCACACCGTCCCACTCGTAGGGAATGCTGTTGAAATGAGACAGGAGCCGAAAGAATATCTTCAAAAATGGCAGGTAGTCTTGGTCCGAAATGCTAGTGACCTCCCACCCCCTTCTTCGTTTGAATGGGATTATTAACGACCTTACCTTTGACCTGCACCATGCTACTCCCCGTTGACAGAAACTTTGGCGTAGATGCTCCAAGATTCCCATTTATCACTGCTTTCAGTTCTTTCAAAATGAGGAATCAATTCGATTCAAGCTAGACAATTCAGATATATGAACATGCGAGAGTTTTACTCGACTCTTGGCTAGTGAGTTGTCACTATCCAGCGATACGGATTTTATTTTCGGTTAAACTAGAAATTGTCCCAAACAGCCGAAGCAAACTACACCAATCTGTCAATTAGGGCAATGTATTTCACAACATTGATGAAATAAGGTTCCTCCTTAACCAAGTTTTGTCTCATAAATTTATCTGTTCATCTTCTATTTGCCAAGGTAGCTCTTCATGAATCCTTTTTTACTCTGCGTAATCCTCCTAATTACAACACTCGATATTTAAGTTCACCTTTGACGTACGCTTAATGTTGAAAATCTACAAGGAATTGCGCAACAAGACCCGGCCACGATAGGTGGTAGGACGTCCAGATAAATCATCGTGACATTTCCATTAAATAGAAACGTTCACTAACTAAAAATCGAAATTCAATTCACATCTAGAAAATGTTGTACATACCCAACTCTAACCTATTATGAACGTTGATTCCTTTGTCCAAAGGACAAATGCGAAATCGCATATTACGTAGTTCCAGGTTCACGTCGAACCTATTATCAATAGCTAACTTAAGTTCGATTGACCCTCGTTGAACGCCACCCGGCCTTAATATATGAATAAATGCAAATGAGTAAGGTATAGTTTATTGAATGTTCCTCAGCAAATTCTTATTAAACTGGTCTTGCCTTGGCTACTTTAGGTCAAAATGTCAAGTAAAATGAGATTTTGTTCTAAAATCATATTTTTCGTCAATAAACTTCAAATGTGAAAGAAAAAATATCATAAAGCAAATACAAAAAACCAAATCATTCTATGCAGAGTATGAAACACGGGTAAAAGTAATAGCAAAACATCCGTGTTTACTATTACACCGGTAAGTTATCTAACACACTGAACTTCTTGAGGTACAGTTGGAAGAATGACGGGACTGGGATTGATGAGAGATCTCCTTTTTCTCCTGCAAGATATCAATAATCTCATTTTAATATTCAAGAGTTGGACAAAACATACATTTAACATGAAATATTAAGGTCAGCCTGCTTGTTTAAGAGACTTACGAAATAGTATCAAGCGTAGGTCGAATAATCCATTCAGGATACTGTGATACGTTCTTGGCAGCCCCTACACAAGCGTCAATAGTTTCCGTAAATAAGGTCAGGTCGTTTGCAGAGTAGAGGTTTTGCCAAATCTGTTCCGCAGTCGGTCCAGGCATTTCCCTATAATTCAAACCCCCTTGTATGAAAGCTTTCCAGAATTTATAAGCTAAAGCTAAATAAACCCCAATTACCATCGATAAATGATATCAGGATTGAAAAATGATTCCATCTTAACCAACAGAGCCCCATGATCCAAAGGATTATTCTCAAAGTAACGGGCACAATAGTAATGCGCAAAATTTATTATTTTCCATCCAGTTTCAATTGGCAAATCCCTCTTGTTGTATTTTTCGCTCGGTTGCAGAGTAATTATTTCATACCCAAATTGATCCGGAAGGGCAAAGTCGGTCGACGAAAGGTTAAACATTTCGTTACCTATCCCAGAGTCCTTCGTATAGTTCAAGCTTACTCCGGCAATCTGTTAGCATTCATAGTTCAATTATTATTAAACATTCACCTAAGATTAGACAGTCTGAAATGATATAAAAGTTGCCGTGTATGGGCTCAGACCACGTCTTTGCATTTGCAAGTTGGAACGCTGACATTCTGCATTGCTTGGATAGTAGAATTAGCATCGTCCGGGTCGGGAATAGTCATCATTTTCCAAGTAGGCTGAAAGTATCAGATTTTAAAGGATTTTCCAGTAATCCGTTTTCAAAAACTTAGGCCTTAAAATGGCAATAATCATATAGATTACCTTATCAAAACAAGTACCCTTTTGCAGGTCCATAATCCTATCAAACACCAGCTCCTCCCCCTCAGTCATACACTTGTTCAAAGCACTAATGATCCTCTCATTTTGCTTCGTATCATCAAAAGTGTTTACATAAGGATTAATATCTTTAGTATTGATAAACATAATTCGAAAGAGTCGCAGCATCGCATTCAGGAGGAACTTTGGGATTTCCGCTTTGGGACAGAGTTTTGCAAAAATTTCTTTAGCCTTTTGCAGCAGTCGCCAATTAACATTTTTATGTCTTCTGGGGATAACCCGGTCAAAGATCCATTTAACTTCCGCCTTAAAAACCCTAATTGTCTGCTCGTTCACTTGCTTCTGTTTCATTGGATTATTCGCTAATGTAGGGAGCTCACTTTTCTGCTTCACCGCAACCTTACTCTTCCTATGCTTTTTGGATCTTGCTGCCCGTTTTTCACGGAAATGCTTGAAATAATCCGTTTCCAATCCTATTTCATTACTGTTACGCGGATTACTCAGAGAGGTTATTGGACAGACTGTGGGACATTCTTTGGACGATTGTAGTATCGTTCCAGCTGAAAAAACCCCACATTATAGAGCAAACCCTTCTCATTTCTTTGGTGTGAGTGAATGGTCTTAATTAAACTCACATTTTACATGGAGACCCTCTCCAACCATTATTTCGTACGTTTCTATATCATCATATTGATCCAATACGGTTGTCTCAATATTTTTGGGACAATCTTCAGCCATTACTTTGAAACTGTATAGATTATTCTCAGAGAGTTTATGAACAAAGAGAGACTTGTCCCCGACCTTCCTGCCGGACTTGTAGGTGTCGTCCTGCAGTTCGATACAACCATCGTACTTTTTACCTTTGTTCATCGATCGCGTAACCAGAAAATTATGCCCTGGCGGAGGTTCCAGCCTTAGAATTGTGTGGTAGTCGGCCTCCTCGTCCCAGGGCTTGTTCAAGTGGCTTCTTTTAGGCAGAAAAACTTGATTTTTAAAGGGCAAAAATGCAGGTTCTCTTATGATGTTCGGTCGGTCAAATGTTTTTCTCAGGAGATGGTTCAGTGGGGAAAAGGGGTCCGAGGGTTGGCCGAGGAAGACGAGTCGATCAATCGTCTACAGATATAAGTTTAAAGCGTTTTTTTAATATAATATCTTAAACGTCCAAGAAAGAGGTTATAACAATTTGAAACAAGTAACCCGTCAGAGAGGGTAGTTTCATGGAGTTTTATGAATGAAACGTCGAATCCCGGACCGGATTTAATAGATTTATGAGAGCATCTTTTTCTCTAATGAATGAAACCCGTACTCGGAGAAATTTAATTGCAATTATGATCTTTGGGTAGTAGACCCAGTACACATTTAAAACCACACCCTAAAACAAATAAAAACAACACGCTAATAACTTGGCTAGTTTTGCCTCACCTCTTCACTAAGTTGGAAACAATGGCCTTGGCCAAGTAGGAGCCAGTAATCCTCACCAGTCCAGTTACTACCTACAGCCCATCTACGACCGATGGAAGAAAGATAATTGTAATTAGGCCTTAATTGTCAAAATGCAGAGCAAACTGTGCTTCTTATCATCGCCTCAGAAATCAAAAAGGGTCGATAAGCAAAGCAAATGAAACCATAACTTACAGTCCATTAAGGCATACACATCCGGAAGAAGGGACGGGTCCAGGCTGCCACACCCCCTTGGGACAATTGACCGCATTGGAAGCTGTGACAATCTGCGGATTACCAGTCTCTCCATGACACAATTTTAACCATCCTTCTTCGCCAGATTCCGAACCAGCCACAATCCAGACTAAAGTTATCATAGACACTATTGCTAAATAGAGACATTTCGTTTTGGAAGGTAAACTCCACGCTAGAATAGCTCTAGCCGAATTCATGATTTGTTCTCTCAATCGGTCAGCAATGGTTCGGCAGAGTTGGCAAGAAAATGGGTGTTTGAAATCAAATCAAAATCCTGCAATTGTTATTAAATCAAGCTATTTTACCAACTTTCGATTTCAAACGGCCAGAATGAAAGTTTAGGAAAAACATGATTCATTATGAGACAAAGCATTATGTAGAAAGTGAAGGTGTAAACAACATTGTTTTTAACGGGGAATAATTAGTCATTGTTTCAAACTTTTAAGGAACCTTTACTCCATACTTTTACTGCTACCTATATTGTTTCTGTTTCTGTTCTTGATATCAAGTAGGTGAATTCATATTATGGAGACTGAATAGAGCAAATGGTCATGTTAATAAAACTTCTAGAAATCTTCCAATAAAAGATCCCTTTTTCAAGTGATATTATAAAATAAAATTATTAGTATTTCATACAATTTAACTGAGTTTATTTATTTAGTTTGGCTTATTCTGTTAAATTATTAGAGGCTCTGGAAAAAACCCGTATAGTCTGATAAATGAGCGATATCCGAGCCATGAGCTAATAGGATATCCCATAAATGGTTAAATTAAGAGTGCTGCTATATAATCAATTAGAACATGCTCCAAGTAACCGTTTCTCAGCCGTAATTTAATTATGATGATTTAATCAATAAATCACTTCATCAAGAAATACATCATTGAAATCAATCAAGCTTAATGAAATCTTTAGAAAGACCATTCAAAAAATAATTGGCAGTGTGATAATTGATTAAATTATTCAAGTATGAAACACTTGTCCAAGTACAATAAAAAAAGACACTCCACCTGCTTGATCTTCTAAAGCTAATCATACTGAGATTTGCCTATGATAATTATAAAAGACATGAAACACCAAATTAATGAATTAATGAGCTTCGACATTGATACTCAAGTGGACGTAATTGTGTACAATAATTGACGTTTCAAGTAGCTTTGTTTTTCACAGTATAAAGCCGTTCATCATCCTACCTTAAATTTGTTTGGATTAATCATAATTCATCATGATTTTTAGGGAAGAAATAGTAATTGAATGAAAGATTGCATGCGTATCAGAATCATTTCACTCTATCTTTTTTATCTCGATAAATGAACTTTTCATGCATGAAACTGTGTCTTATATCTTGAGACCATGTCAACGGACAAAGTATAACTTTCGAAACCTTTTTTTGCTTTACATGAATTTATTCACCTTATTTAAGAAAATCTCAAAGAAACAATTCCAGCCAATTAAAGTCAATGATTATAGAATATATTAAGATAACTCAAACTACGTATCATAAAAGTGTAGTAGAACAGAATACAACCTACGTACGCGTTAATATTAATAACATCAAAGTATCTAAAACCACATAAAAATGGACAGTGGTAAAAGAAATTCAGAGCAAGATGCCCTAGCCCAATACGAAGATGAGCTGGAAGCTCGATGGAAGGTATTGTTGTAACGATTATGAGAAAAGTACAAAAATGCCCAATAAAAACTTTTGTTTTTTATGTTTCACTCAGGAATTCGTCCACCGTGTCAGAGTTCACGAAATGCTTAAATGTCTTCAGAGTGAACATCAAAAACTCCAGGTTTTCCCTAGCATTATAAAAACTATAAAAATATGTACAATTTAGACCTTTTTCAAAACAGTAGACGCTTGCTTTAAAATTAGCTTTTGAAAAGCAACGCAAACATCGAAGAGTTGCTGAACGCAGAGGACCACCGACAGCAAAAAGAGGCCGATGTAAAAGCAACTGAGAAGGCTGTGAAGGATGCGGAGGAACTTATGAAAGGAAAAGTATCAAAATCCGGTGGAAAGGACTCTTCACCGATCACACATTCGAAAGGTTTTTCACACCAAACGAGCACAACCACGGTGACATCTCCCCCTGTGGTGGACAGAATGACCGAGGATATCAAAACACTTGAGAAATTTAGGTCAGATAACCAGAAACTTAGGTATGAGCGGAGGAATTCCGCTGTCCAGAAGGTCCGGACTCAGAAGACCATTACTGATGAGGACTTTGAAGAAATACTAAATCTTTGTGATGTACGTCTTTATTAATTAAGTCCCCCAAGTCTGTACGAGTCTATCATTTATCTTGGTTTAAAAGTCTGGAAACACAGTACTTTAGTAACTTTAGTACCGTAATGCTTCTAAGACAGCGCAGGTTCCTATTAGAACGCGGGGGTTGAGCCCTGTTCTAAGAATAGAACGCGGGGCGTTCTATTAGAAGCTTTACGGTATGTGTGTTAGACTCTGAAAAGCTTCTACGTTTTTTGTCCATTTTAGAGCAATACTTATTTATGAGATTGGGGAATTTTTAGGATAAAATGGAACAGCAAGCACTAAGGGATGCATTTGAAGAGAAAAAGGACCGAGATAAGTACCTCCACAACGCAAAAGAACAACGGATAATGCTTTATGACTTTATCAATAGTCAGTTCTTCGTCAACTTCATGCTCGTCAGTATCATTGTCAGCATTGGGGGCATCTTTCTAATGACTTTTGAAGAAATCAGCATCAGTTATGGTACGCTTGGAAAGGGTTTTTAGTAAAAAATGTTCTACAGTTTAGAGATGCTTAAGAGGGTGCCTTAGCATCATATTCTGTGACAACTTTTAGGCTACTTTCTACAAGTTCTTGATGCTTGTATCATTGCGATTTTTGTTGTCGAGGCCATTTTAAAAGTGACTGTATATCGGGCGGACTACTTTAAGCAAGTTTGGAATCTCTTGGACATGCTTATCATCATTGTTTACCTTGTGTAAGCAGGTCTTTATTATCAGTCAATACTTATATAATTCTATGGACCTACTTTAACCTCGACGGCAATATAATCAGGCTCGAGATGAGCATTTTTAAAATAAAACCGAGAAATATAAACTTTAGAAATATAAATGTCTTACGTTAAAACGAATGTGTAATTCACTAAAACATATAGACGATTCTTCGTCTTAATTTGAGTTATTATTCAACTTTTTTAATGAAATCTGTAGAGAAATAAGCGTGGACCTGATAACCAAGACGCTAGCCGTGAGCACAGACATTACGGCAAATCTCCCGTTCAAATTCCTCAAATCCTTGAGAGCTCTTCGACTCATTCGAATCATTAAGTAGGCTACTTTTTCAACCTCTTTTAACTTTATTAATATATTTACTACAAAATATAAGACAGGGCCTTGCCCATACTGAAAGACAATTCCTATGGGTAACCTTTACAATTCTTATTACAGATTCTTGCCAAACTTGCAAGTAGTGGTTGCGACAGTTTTTCAGTCAATGTTGTCCATGGGTTCTATTGCAGTGTTGATGATACTTTTCATATGTAATCTCATCTCTTTCTTATGCCCTAATCTTGTACTTTTCTATAAAAAAAATCATAAATAATCTCTCTCTCTTTCATCAGTTGTTTTTGCTGTAATGGGCCGAGGGCTGTTTTACGAAGACTCCCCGGTACACTTTGGGACGATTTGGTTGGCATTCGTCACCCTTTTTCAACTCCTGACCCTGGACGACTGGTTCGAGCTCCTTGACCCTGTTAGACCCAATGATGAGATGGATGAGGAAAATGATAAGACGATGCAGTACTGGATTATGTTTGGATACCTATTTTGCTACATTGTTATCGAGTACTTTGTCTTCCTCAAGTGAGTTTTACTGTAATTGGGTAGATTAATATTAGGCATAAACCTCGTTTAAAACCTCAAACCCCTTTATAATTGTTCCTTGAGTCGAAACTAAACTAAGTTTGACCTTCGACCTATTTTCTTCTATTGCTAACTATAACCTTGTTAATTTTAGTCTGTTCGTGGCCGTCCTCGTGGACAATTTCCAATTGACCCTGGCGGACGCGGAAGTGCGGAAGAAGAAGGAAGCTCTTATGTTTATAGAAAAAGGGTCAGAGGGAGAAGCAACTGAATTGGAAACTACCGAAACTAGTGGTAAAGCCCTTTACACTTTTAATTTTTACAATAGATAAAAAAGACCTATGAAATAGCCCTATTTCACTGTTCTCAGAGGAGTTTGCAAAGTACCAGCAACGAGGAATTGATCCGGAAAAGCTGGAACTTGATGCGGACGCTTACTTCCCAGCAGAGAAAGGCTCTAGGTAATGTAACAAATTGGGTCGGGGTTTTGGGGTTTGCTCAAACTTTCTGGAATAGCAATATTTCGGAATCGGATCTATGTTTTTTACAATAAACCGTACTAACAAAGCATTTGTTAAATTCGTTGAAAGTTTGGTATGTAAACTTCAAAAAACTGCAGGATTAAAGTTTTCTTTACTCTTAAATCATAAACAGAGATGCAGAGCTACTTTCAAACGTCTTTAAGGACTTAAACACGCTGGACTTTGAGAGATTCTTGTGGAAACGGAGGACCACCCTTCTAAACATGGTTTTAGACTTGGCACTAACTGCTCAGGTAAAGGATTTTATGTTTTTAACTATACCAAAAAAAACCTTATTTTATATTGGATGAAATATACTGTTTGCAGAGGAATACTTGGACGATTCACGATTCCGAAACCAGTAAAGGCCAGGAAGACTACGAGGAGGAGCAGGAGGAAGAACCATAAGGGGATTGTCGAAATAAAAAGGGTCTATAATCCAGTGGAATTTCCGCACAAACCTCACATAAAATACTTAATAATACAAAATATAAACATTTTAATTAGTCCCTGCCTTCCTAAGTTAAATCGCAATCTCGTTGTATTGAATGAACACATATGTAAAAGTTAACTAATGCAAATAAATCTTTTCTTATAACAAGCAAAATCTAGTGGTTGGCCCTTCTTGGTAAGAATGCAAGGCTTTCAATTAACAGAACTAGTTTATTAATCCGATTTAATGCATCATTGCGCATTCCATAATCTTCAAATCATGAATTCAAAAATCACAGAGAACATTCATTCATCCGTCACATTCTAAAGAATATGATTGAATAGAGATCATTACTTGCAGGAATTTTTAACAAGACCTTCAACTTTCTGAGAATCAATAATTACTTTCAAGATTATAATCACATCAGTTGTCCCTATAGCAGACCGTGGACATGCATGCATCTGGTTAGAAGTAATTTATTCTAGAAACGATCATTTATTTAAAATCCCTACTGTCGACTTAAACCAAAATTCTATATTTTACCTAATTTTGCATAGTTGATCCCTATTCCTCTCGTTTACTTCACGACAATGTAACCCTGCATTGCGTTCAGACCCGGAGTAAAAATTAGAACTAACTGTAAATCTATATTCGTGAGAAACATAAAATAAAAACCAAGCACATAATCCTACACTTGAGCTAAGATGTTATATAAACCGCATCAATTACATCTACCCAAGTTGATTATCAATCAACTAGTGGTTTTTACCTCCCATCCTCGTGGTTAGAAGATGCTTTGATGAATGATCAAGCTTGGAGATGTTTTCTACTCCAACTATCCAGATAATAGCTTTCTGAATGTAGCAACCTGTTCTTAAAAAAACTCGAATGTCACGTAATCCAAGACATTACGGCCTCGCAGACTATCCAGCAACCAGAGCAGAGTTCTAGTAACCACGATACGCTACTTATAACGCTTCATTTAGTCCAATCTCAGGTGACTAAACAAGTCGGTTATCATTAGAATCATGTAACCTCCATGACATGAGATAACACGGTATATATGAACATTTATTATAACAACTCCCAAGTACGTTTAGTTATATACACAAAAACCGAAGCTTTAGCAAGCTAAACTTTAACATCCATTCTTGCCTCTTGATATCCTTGTTAATATAAAATCTCACATCATAAAACTAACATAGAGTTGGTTGAAATATTGAATACTACCTGGAATAACTTCGCAGCATTTCATCCATGTTTAGCATACTTCAGAGATGAGCTATTGGAAAAAAAATCCATACAATCGTTTCAAGATACTTGAGCAGATTTTAATGATTACAGAATCGCTTAAACTAACTCCCTAAATGCTGTGTACCTCTTACGGATACGTTAAATGAAAATGCCACTATAATTTCATGTTGTATGCTTTTTGCTTTGCTGTTGCCAATAAAGACGATGAACAACGCACCTATAGCAGACAGGCACAGGGCTTTTTTATATGGTTAATCCTGCATTTTAATAACTCATGCCTACGTGCATACAGGCATACCTTTTTTAAAAGCAAGCTTCTTGGCCGACCCGGCCTGCCATGCTATGATTTTGTTACATAAGGTCCAACAAAATCCGGCGACTGTTAGTTCTGTAATGCT